>ML824255.1:93738-118672 GCA_009831015.1 Picea engelmannii | reverse complement strand
CTGGGCCTCCACCACTTCAATCCTCCACCAAAGGAAAGATCATACAAGAGAGACAATGAGGTTCTCCATCGAAGAGGAAAGAGTTTGGGGGATGAACAATGTGTTCAGACTTAAAATGACAAAGGGATGTGTTAGTCTCTAATTTTTTCTTTTGATTTTGTGAGAAACCCTAATCCCAAACCCTTCCTACCTACACTTCATTATTTGCTTCCATTTAATTTGAATCATTGTTTTTAGCTTGTTATGCTTTGCATTTCATCTTTTTGAATAATTTCTTTAAGTTTGGAGTTTTAAGACATGGTTTGAAATGATGTATCACTTCATATGCCTATTTGAACTTTACAAATTCAAATTATGCTAAGTCATTAATAGTGCTACTAGAATAACATTATACCCATAGTGCAAATATAATCATGCCTTAATATGCACTTGTCACCCAGATTTCGTTATGATGACACAGATCGTGGATTGAGAGTTCGCATGTGTCCCACAATAGATTTGGAATCATTTTATGATTCAAACCGTTACATGATCGGATTGCTCTGTACCCACAAAGGACCCATTTCAAATTGTCCAATTCTCAACGATCATTATTTAAACCTATCATTCTATGTCCGATTTTGCTGAATTTTTAGCGCAAGTATTTGTTCAGAAGAATAGTTATATACTAACAGATTGAAGGTGGCAAATTCAGAATCCGAATAGTGCCAGTTATAGCATTGTGTTTTGATGGTGCTTAAGAGGAATGGACAGGTAGTCAAATTAGAAACCGAGGGTGTTGAACTCCTTGAAGCTTATCCTCAGATGGCTCAAAGGTTCAGAGATGGTGGGTGGTTTGAATTCCTTACCACTTTCCAAGGTTACAATGAGAAGGTCTCTATGGAGTTTGCACTGAACTTTGATGGTCACGAAGTAGAGATTGGGAAGATCTTGATGCTGGTGGAAGAAAAAATAATTGACAAAGCTTGCAGATTGGTGGTTGGAGGAGAAATATGGTGGAAGAAAGAGCATGTGGTTATAGAGTTTGTCAATCAATTCCTGCTTCCAGATAAGAAAAATCTGAATTGGAGAAGGGGAGTTCCTCACAGCTGGATTAGACCTGAATGGCACACTGCTCTGATCATTATCCACAGGTATTTCACCTACGAAGATAGATTCTCACTAGTATATATCTACCAGATTAGGATATTAATGCATATAAATGGCGATTATCCCTTAAATATGCCTTACTTTCTACTCAAAATATTGACAAAGATGTCAAAGAGAGTGCAATCACTCTCCACCAATGCAAAGAGTAGCATGTTTCATCAAGTCTTAATTAAAACTTTAGTTGTGTCTTCTTTGAGAGAATTATAGAAACCCTGGAGTTGGCTCATGCAATCCTTAAATCCTAACACACAGTCCAACAAACAAAAGAGAGGAAAAGGAAAAAATACTGTTACACAGAAACAAAATATTTCAATTGATGAAACCCCTATTAAAGAAGAAATGCCTAATATCAAGATGACGAGGAATAACAGAGGTAAAAGACCTAAGTTGGATCCAAAAATTGAATTGTTTTCTGAGGAAGATGTTAATAGGGAAAAATATTTAGATGAATATTTTGATATTCAAACTACAGTCAAGCATGAATCACCATCAACCAGTAAAAAGGGCACTACAGTCAAAAGGACAAAGGATAAAGGCATGTCTGCATCTCAAAAACCTAGAAGGAATTCTACTAGGGTTACCAACAAGTACAGGTTGAAGTCTAAAGCCATGTTTAATCCATTGATCAAAGAAGAAAACATCATAGTTATGGAAGATCACTCTAAAGATGTTGAAGCAGGCACCAGAAAAAAGGAAAAAGGAACTCCATTGCATAAGAAACCAACAAAGAAAGGTAAACAGATTGTTTCATCATCTACAAGACCTGTAATGAGAGCTACAACCAGAGTGGCAAAAGATAAAGAAATTTCTAAAGGTATCAGTGAGATTTTTGAGAATAAAAAGGGTTACCTTGTAGACTCAGATCACATATCAAATATGCCTGAAGCCATGGATTCAATAAGTTTTGATGAAGAACATAGCTCAGGATTGGTTTCTAAATACCAAATTAAATCGAGAGAACCCAAGGTTGCCTTAAATCTAAATGAGCCTGCACCTTCTGAAGAGTTCCCCGAATTCAAGGTTAAAATCAGAATTGATAAAGAAAGGATCAAGGAACTCCAAAAGACAGTGAGACAGTTGAAGAAAGAAAAGGCACATATAGAACAATGGAATGCTCGTCAGCAAGAAAGTATTCAAGGTTTCAAAAAGAAGAAAAAAGAGCAAAGGGCGTTGCTCAAAGAACTTATAGAAATAAACTTTAGACTCTATTGGCACAATGTCGTGCTTACCACAAAGCTCAAACATAAAACTGCTAAAGATATTGTTGTTATTATATCCTAAAGGTTTCATGAAGATTGCTACAATCATAATTTTGTTGTTTTCTAGGAAATATGGTAGTGTCTACTCGTTTTTGGCTTGTGAAATGAAAATACCTCGAACTATATGATTAGATCAAACTAATCCCTATTTTGTAGAATCAAATGTAATGCTGGAAAGATCATACAATATCAAGTTGTTGAGCAATGATCTATTTTTTTTTTTATTGTAAAAGCTCTTTTTTAGATAACTTCCCTAGTAGATAGATACTATTTGGATCTAGTCATTAAGAGTACACTATATGATAGGATCTGGAAGTTTATGGATGGTTTAAATAGCCAGAGGAAAGACTCTATTTTGGTCGAAAAATTGGAGATCCAAATGACTTATTCTGAAACTCCTTGTAAGGCATTATTATTATATTTGACACTTAATAGAAAAGGCATGTGGATGGTTAGACACTCTTTTCTACTCTGTTTTCTTTCTTCATGCTTGAAATTCATTATTCATATTGCAATGCATTTGTTCCTTGATTGTTAATTAATATAGTGAAAAATTTACTGTGGAAATTATTTTCAAGTTTTGATATCAAGATAATGGTATTGTTTCTTTATGATATTCTGAGACAAGGATTTATGTGAAGTTGACAAATTGGAAGCTTCCTCCTGTCTTTTATTATTGGAATAATTCATCTATGTGACTACCTTTTAACCAGTCAATGGGATATGCTATGTTCTGATTGTGATTTTCATGTTATGTTATACTCTTGAGCCAGTTTTCAACCACCTTACTCAAAAAACCAAATCACAAAAACCTTTAAAACACTTTGCAATAAATTGATGATGCCCTAGCTTGCACCCTCTCATAGTTAGTGCAACTTTAGGGACTAACATTTTTTGGCGTCATTGCCAGGGACTAAGAAATGAAGATATCTTCCTTGGGGAAACGACAAGATAAGATTCAGATCTTAATGGTGAACAAGATTTTGGACAATTTTTAAGACTATGATTATTCACCTGGCGACTCCTCTGTGGTAATTTCGGCTCCTAAAAGAGAAGGTAAAGGACGTAAAACTCCTATAAATTCTTCATCATCTACTAAGAGACCAATAACTAGGAAAAATGCAGATCCTGAGCCTGTTGCAGCAGTTCCAGATCCTGAAAAGTTACTAAGAAAACCTAAAGTTCTTTTTGGATAGTCTTCACTCTCAAAGGGAAAATTGTCTTCAGAAAGTTCTCAAGGACAATCCTCTAAAATCACCAAAACCCAAGTAGATGAAGAGGTGAATCCTGAAAGTGAAATTAAACCTGTTATTGAACCTGCTACAGTTTCATTCCCTTCAACTATCTCATAATTGAATCTAGAATAGTGGAAATTACTTACTGAACTCATTAAACAAGAATATGCAGACACCTTGCCTGCGACTGAAACTTTGAGAGGTCACAACACATATATTAAGAGTGAACCAGAGATACCTTCATCATCTCTTGGATCTCTCTCATCTGAGGATTTTAAATCACATTATTTTTCTTTTGAGAATCCTCTGTTTCTTAGCCCATCATCTGATCATAGTCCAGAAGAGAAATCCTTATCTGTTAAAGATTGAGACTCAGTGACAGTACAATTAAGTTGTAATACATAAGGGACATTTTCACCTCCAGTATCACCAATCTTTCTTACTCCCAAAACACCAAAAATAGCTAATATGGCTACAGACAGAATGGATGAAATCGTTGTAGCAAGGTACGCCCCTTTGGTTCTTCCACAAGTCATGTTTGCCTTTCCAACAAATGATTATATGAGATACTTTCCCAGATTCAATGGAGATGGAGTAGTTACTGTTGAAGAGAATTTGAGTTCATTTTATATTTTTACAGATAATTTCAATGTAGAGCATGTTGAGGTGTGGATGAGATTATTCATGCAGAGTCTAAATGGGGAAGCAAGAAAGTGGTTTAGGAGTTTTTCTCCTAATTCAATTGATGATATTATAGCCTTAGATGATGCCTTTCTTAAACATTGGGCAGACAAGAAAGACTTTTTATACTACATTACTGAATTTGGTGCTTTAAGGAGGAAACAAGGTGAATCAATACCTGATTTTACCAAAAGGTTCAACCAGATGTATGGTAAAATTCCAGAGGAGATTAAAACTTCAGAGACATCAGCTAAGATCACTTTTTCCAATGCATTCGATGCTGAATTTTCCTAGTTTCTTAGGGAAAGAAGAGCTGCTACCCTTAGCCTAATGCAAGATGCTGCTATCGAGGTAGAATCAAACATATTAGCAATAGACAAATTGAAGTCTAGAAGTGATAGAGATAGGAAAAAGAAAAAGGAAGAGTTGTCTTCATCTTCTAATTCAGCATCTGATTCTAAGATGGATGAAATGGATAAGATGCTGAAAATTATGACATTTGAAATGGCAAGGTTGAATATGGAACAAAAACAACCCAGTAGACCTGCACAGGAGAGTGGATACAGAAATCCAAATCAGTTTTGGAGGCCAAACAATGCACCTCAAATCTTACCAAGAGAAAGAAAAATCCAAGATGACCAAAAGGTTTTGCCTCCTTTTCAGAATAATGTAGTAGATGAGGAGGAGGATGAAGATGATTCAGAAGAAGACCCTACAGTTCATCTGAATGATTCTGAATCATCTCCACTACATGTGACACAGCAGGATTATGAAGATGCTTTGATTGCAAACCAGTTTGAGGAAGGGGATGCAGATGATATCGTCCAAAATGAACCTAAAAGGAAAAAATACAATCTCAGATCTGGTTCAAATGCACCTAAAGTAGATACACTTGTTTCTACAAAGAAGGCCAGTACTCTAGTTAAAACAAGAATTATCAAAGGAAGTCCCAAGATTCAAGTTGATCAACCATTGAAACAACCTACCAAGGATAGTACTATTGACATAAAGGAACCAAATAGAAATGTTTCTTCTTTCAGTTTATAACACAAAATCAACAAAATCAAGATTTCAGTGCCATTATTAGAACTCATGAAAACAGAACCCTTCAGAAGGACTGTCCTCAAGGCTCTACAGGCTCCAGCTCAAGTCACCTTTTCAGATACAGTCAATCTAGAGGATGAAAACCATGCTATAAATATTAGACCTCACATTGAATACATAATTGATGCCTCTCCACCATTCTACATTTCATTAAATGTCCATGACAAGATATTTCACAACTGCCTAATAGATTTTGGTTCCTCGCATAATGTCATGCCTAATGTGGTGATGGAAGAATTAGGGTTGGACATTACTAGACCATATCATGATCTATATTATTTTGACTACAAGAAAGTCAAATGCCTTGGAGTTATGAAAGATATGGTTGTTACTCTTTCCCAATTACCTATGAAAAGTGTGGTATTAGATGTTATTGTGGCTGACATACCACCAAAATTTGGAATGATTCTTTCAAGATCTTGGGCCAAGAAGGTAGGTGGTACTCTACAAATGGACCTTAGCTATGCAACCATACCTATTTTTGGTGGGGAACAACGAAGAGTATACAGAGAAGTAAGATTGGCTTATTTGGTAAGTGATCACAATAATCCCACTAATCATCCTATATATTTTGTAGAAGATGATATCGGTTCTTCTATTTTTCATATGAGCGATGAGATGGCAGAAGTATCAGTCAGAAAGACAACAACTGCAGTTGGAGACAGTAAAGACAACTTTTTTTGGAAAAAAAAAATTGATGGAGAATGTTCTAAAGAAGGTTTTGGAGCTAGGATTGTCTTCATTTCCCCTACCAAGGAGGTTATTCCTATGTCATATAAACTTGAATTTGACACCACCAATAACACCGGTGAGTATGAAGCCTTGATGTTAGGCTTGAAAGCTGCTAAAGATATGGGTATAGATAAGTTGTCTGTTTTTGGGGACTCAGAACTTATTATTCACCAGATCAAGAATATATATCAAACCAAACAACAAAGGTTGAAACAATATAGAAATGAGGTGTAGGATTATGTGGATGATTTCTTTTTTGCATTCAATATTACTTTTGTGCACAAAAATTTAAACCAACAGGCTGACTCTTTGGCATTTGCAGCTAGCAACTTTAAAACTCCAATGTTTCCTAATCTGAAGTTTGAAGTTGAGGTCAAACACAGACCCTCAATACCGGATAATATAAAACATTGTCAGGTTTTTAAAGATAATGAGGAAATTCAAATATTTTTGAAAACTATTGAAGAGTTTTCTAACATTTCAATAGATTGAGATGGCGAAAATGGTGAATCAGAAATAAATGTTGCAGAAGTCCTTGAAGATACTATTGCTGGCCGCAAAATCATTGAACTCAAGACAAACCATTTGCCCAAAGTTTTGGTTCCACTAGAGAGGTGTTTCGATCACAATGATGTTTCCAGGAAGGTTGTTATGCAAACAAAAGAAATGGATGTAGTGGACTGTGATATTAGTCTGGATGCAAACCCCAGGTTGGTCAAAATATCTAGAAAACTTTCACAAAAACAGAAAGAAGCATATGTTGAATTGATGAAACAATATTCAGATATATTTTCCTGGTCTTATGAAGATCTAAAAGTGTTTGATACAAAAATTATTCAGCACAAAATTCCTCTGTAACCTGGATCAAAACCTGTTAAGCAAAAGCTCAGGAAATTTAATCCTTTGTTGTTACCTATAATAGAAAAGGAGTTGAAAAGGTTGCTAGAAGCAAAAATCATAGTGCCACTAAGATACTCAAAATGGGTAGCCAACCTTGTACCTATCAGGAAGAAGAACATAGAGATAAGGTTTTGTGTGGACTTCAAGAATATAAACAGGTGCTCTTTGAAAGCCAATTATCCATTACCAAAAATGGATTATATATTATAGATATTTTTCGGTGCAAAGAGGATGAAAGGTACAATCAAATATCAGTAGTGGAAGAGGACAAAAAGAAAACAACTTTTACTACTCCTTGGGGCAGTTTTATGTATGAAAAGATACCCTTTGGATTGATGAACGCAGGAGCCACATTCCAAAGGGATATGGACATTGCTTTCATTGGTGAGAAATATAGGTTTGTATTTATTTACCTTGATGACATTAGTATATTTTCATCATCTGACGAAGAACATTTACAACACTTGAAACGGACTTTTGAGAAGTGCAGAAGGTCTAGTATATCACTTAATCCTAAAAAATCACATTTTGCCATGGAGGAAGGAAAGATTTTAGTACACATCGTTTCACCTGAAGGTATTAAAATAGATCCTGAAAGAGTAAAGGCTATCCAACAAATAGACATTCCAAGAAACAAAAAGTCTATTGAGTCCTTCATTGGTAAAATTAAATTTTTAAGGAGGTTTATACCTAACTTTGCATAGATTATCAAGTACATTACTAACATGTTGAAAAAGGATGTAGAAATTAAGTGGATACTAGAAGAAAAAGAATCCTTTGAAAGGATCAAGCAATATATTGTTCAGGCACCTATTCTAATTAGCCCGAATTACTCCAAAGAATTCATGATTTTTTCATTTGCATCAGAAAATACAATAGTTTTTGTTCTTCAGCAAAGAAATGAGCATCCCATCTCGTTCTTTAGAAAAACTCTCAGAGACTCTGAATTGAAGTATGATATAATAGAAAAATAGGCCTATGCCTTGGTAAAGGCTCTGAAATCCTTCAGAGTATACGCTCTTCAATATAAGATTACATCTTATGTCCCAAGCAGTGCAGTCAAAGAAATATTGGTTCAGCCTGATTGTGAAGGAAAGAAAGGGAAATGGATAACAAAAATCCTGGAGTATGATCTCACCATAAATCCTACTCGGCGGATAAAAGGACAAGGCCTTGCCAAATTAATGACAGAATCTAATTGCAAAGCAATTGGGTTGTACCATCTTTCAGACAAGACATAGGATTCTTCTATCCAGATTGAAGAAACAAATTCACAGGTAAACAACAAGTATGTTTCTTCACCATGGTACAAAGATATCAATTTTTTTTGTTGAACTTTCAATCTCCCCTAGATTTGGATAAATCAAAATTCATATCATTAAAGTTAAGAGCAGTAAAGTACTGCATTGTTGATCAGACCCTATTATGGAAAGACCCTAATGGTTTTTTATTGAGGTGTGTTGACGAAAAAGAAGCTAAACAAATTTCTTATGATCTGCATCATGGTGTGTGCGGAGGCCATCATCATTGGAAGGATACTGCCTTCAAGATTCTTAGGGCAGGATATTACTATCTAGTTCTATTATCAGATATTTTTTCTCAGGTTAGGGCATGTGAACCCTATCGGAAATTTGTTGGAAAGCAGAAACTTATATCTTTTCCTTTGAAACCAATCATCACCCATGGACCATTTCAACAGTGGGGATTGGACTTCATCGGAGAGATTAATCCATAATATTCATGAAAACATAGATGGATTATTATAGCCACATATTATTTTATGAAGTGGATCGAAGCAATTCCGACTTGGAATACAACAGACAAGGTAATCATGGAATTTCTAGAAGGATATATTTTTTTCAGGTTTGGATGTCCTAAAAAACTAGTCACTGATAAAGCACAGGATTTTAAATCAAATTCCATGATTGAATTATGCAATAAGTATAGTATCAAATTGGTTCATTATACTCCCTACTACCCCCAAGGGAACGAATTGGCAGAATATTCCAATAAGACTCTGATAAGGATTATCAAAAAATTACTAGCTGAAAAGGAGCTGAAAAGGTTGCTAGAAGCAAAAATCATAGTGCCGCTAAGATACTCATAATGGGTAGCCAACCTTGTACCTATCATGAAGAAGAAAAAAGAGATAAGGTTCTGTGTGGACTTCAAGAATCTAAACAGGTTCTCTTTGAAAGACAATTATCCATTACCAAAAATGGATTATATCTTATAGAGAGTTGTCGGTGCAAAGAGGATGAAAGGTACAATCAAATATCAGTAGTGGAAGAGGACAAAAAGAAAACAAATTTTACTACTCCTTTGGGCACTTTTATGTATGAAAATATGCCCTTCTGATTGATGAACGCAGGAGCCACATTCCAAAGGGATATGTACATTGCTTTCATTGGTGAGAAATACAGGTTTGTGGTTATTTACCTTGATGACATCACTATATTTTCAGCATCCGATGAAGAACATTTACAACACTTGAAGCAGACTTTTGAGAAGTGCATGAGGTACGGTATATCTCTTAATCCTAAAAAATCACATTTTTCCATGGAGGAAGGAAAGCTTTTAGGACACATCTTTTCACTTGAAGGTATTAAAATAGATCCTGAAAGAGTAAAGGCTATCCAACAAATAGACATTCCGAGAAACAAAAAGTCTATTGAGTCCTTCATTGGTAAAATTAATTTTTTAAGGAGGTTTATACCTAACTTTGCAGAGATTATCAAGTACATTACTGACATGTTGAAAAAGGATGCAGAAATTAAGTGGATACCAAAAGAAAAAGAATCCTTTGAAAGGATCAAGTAGGCTATTGTTCAGGCACCTATTCTAATTATCCCAGATTACTCCAAAAAATTCATGGTTTTTTCATTTGCATCAGAAAATGCCATAGTTGTTGTTCTTCTGCAAAGAAATGAGAAAGGATGTGAGCATCCCATCTCCTTATTTAGAAAAAATCTCAAAGACTCTGAATTGAAGTATGATATAATAGAAAAACAGGCCTATGCCTTGGTAAAGGCTCTGAAATCCTTCAGAGTATATGTTCTTCAATCTAAGATTACAACTTATGTCCCAAGTAGTGCAGTCAAAGAAATATTGGTTTAGCTTGATTGTGAAGGAAAGGAAGGGAAATGGATAACAAAAATCCTGGAGTAAGATCTCACCATAAAGCCTACTTAGTTGATAAAAGGACAAGGCCTTGCCAAATTAATGACAGAATCTAATTGCAAAGCAATTGGGTTGTACCATCTTTCAGACAAGACACAGGATTCTTCTATCCAGATTGAAGAAACAAATTCATAGGTAAACAGGAAGTATGTTTCTTCACAATGGTACAAAGATATCGTATTTTTTTTGTTGAACTTTCAATCTCCCCCAGAGTTGGATAAATCAAAAGTCAGATCATTAAAGTTAAGAGTAGTAAAGTATTTCATTGTTGATCAGACCCTATTATGGAAAGACCCTAACGTTTTTTTGTTGAGGTGTGTTGATGAGAAAGAAGCTAAGCAAATTTCTTATGATCTTCATCATGGTGTGTGCGGAGGCCATCATCATTGGAAGGCTACTGCCTTCAAGATTCTTAGGGAAGGATATTATTGGCCAGTTTTATTCTCAAATATTTTTGCTCAAGTCAGGGCATGTGAACCTTGTCAGAAATTTGCTGGAAAGCAGAAACTTATATCTTTGCCTCTAAAACCAATCATCACCCATGGACCATTTCAATAGTGGGGATTGGACTTCATTGGAGAGATTAATCCATCATCTTCAGAAAAACATAGATGCATTCTTACAGCCACGGATTATTTTATGAAGTGGATCAAAGAAATTCCGACTCGAAATACAACAGACAAGGTAATCATGGAATTTCTAGAAGGATATATTTTTTCCATGTTTGGTTGTCCTAAAAACCTCGTCACTGATAATGCACAAAATTTTAAATCGAATTCCATGATTGAATTCTGCAATAAGTATAGTATCAAATTGGTTCATTCTACTCCCTACTACCCCCAAGGAAATGGATTGGAAGAATCTTCCAATAAGACTTTGATAAGGATTATCAAAAAATTACTGGCATAAAATAAAAAATCATGGGATTCCAAGTTAAAGTTTTCCCTTTGGGCTGATCGTATCAGCAACAAGAAGTCTATTGGGACATCTCCTTTCTAGATGGTATATGGGACATAAGTTATTCTTCCAACTCAATTGGGCCTGCCAGTTTTAAAGTTTCTACAAGAAGAGTTAGAAGAACCCAACCATGTCCAGAGGAGATTTTTTTAGATGATTGAAGTTCATCAAGTCAGAGAATAGGTGAATCAGAAAGTTGTTTCTCACCAGAGAAAAGTCAAGGCTACATTTGATAAGGGAACTAAGAAAGATATTTTCAATGAGGGAGATTTGGTGTTAAGGTGGGATGCCAGGAGAGAGGATAAAGAAAAACATGGTAAGTTCGATAACCTATGGTATGGTCCTTTCAGAATAGCCAAGGTAATGAACAATAACACTTTTCTCCTGCATAATTTGGACAACACATAAACTTTTGGAGGCCCAGTGAATGGGAGGTTCTTGAAGAACTATTTTCTCTAATGACTCATCAGGTTTTTAGTTAGTACAGTAGGTTTTCTTTTCAATAAAGACTCCATATACCCATTGGACTTGTTTTTACAGTTATGCTACAAATAAAAGACTGACAGATGCAAGGAGATCAGTGAATCAGAAATAAAGGAAAATGCATTGGTCTACAGTTCTTGGAGTTTATTATCAAAACTCCATCCCCGGAAGGAGCCAGGGTTAGTCTCTAATTTTTTCTTTTGATTTTGTGAGAAACCCTAATCCCAAATCCTTCCTACCTGCACTTCATTATATGCTTCCATTTGATTTTAATCATTGTTTTTATCTTGTTATGGTTTTCATTTCAGCATTTTCAATAATTTCTTAAAGTTTGGAGTTTTAAGACATGGTTTTAAATGATGTGTCACTTCATATGCCTGTTTGAAATTTACAAATTCAAATTATGATAAGTCATTAATAGCGCTATTGAAATAGCGTTATTCTCATAGTGAAAAGATAACCACACCTTAATATGCGCCTGTCACCCAGATTTCGTTATGATGACACAGATCATGGATTGAGAGTTCGCATGTGTCCCACAATAGCTTTGGAACCATTTTCTGATTCAAACCGTTACATGATCGAATTGCTCTATACCCGCAAAGGACCCATTTCAAATCGTCCAATTCTCAATGATCATTATTTAAACCTATCATTCTATGTCTGATTTTGTTGAATTTTAAGCCCAGGTGTTTGCTCAGAAGAACAGTTATATACTAACAGATTACAGGTGGAAAATTCAGAATCCAAATCGTGCCAATTATAGCATTGTGTTTTGATGGCACCTAAGAGGAGCGAACAGGTAGTTAGATTAGAACCCAAGGGTCTTGAACTCCTTGAAGCTTATCCTCAGATGGCTCAAAGGTTCAAAGATGTCGGGTGGTTTGAATTCCTTACCACTTTCCAAGGTTACGACGATCAGGTCTCTATGGAGTTTTCACTGAACTTTGATGGTCACGGAGTGGATATTGGGAAGATGCTGATGCTGGTGATAGAACAGACAATTTCCAAAGCTTGCAGATTGGTGGTTGGAGGAGAAAGATGGTGGAAGAAAGAGCATCTGGTTACAAAGTTTGTCAATCAATTCCTACTTCCAGATAAGCAAAATCTGAATTGGATAAGGGGAGTTCCTCATAGTTGGATTAGGACCTGAATGGCACACTACTTTGATCGTTATCCATAGGTATATCACCTTCGAAGGTAGATTCTCACTAGTCTATATCTACCACATTAGAATATGTATCCATCTAAATGGTGATTATCCCTAAAATCTGCGTTACTTTCTACTCAAAAGCTTGAAAAAGATGTCAAAGAGAGTGCATTCACTCTCCACCAATGCAAAGAGCAGCCTGTTTCATCAAGTCTTAATTAAGACTTTAGTTGTGTCTGCTTTGAGAGAATTATAGAAACCCTGGAGCTAGCTCATGCAATCCTTAAATCCTAACACACAGTCTAGCAAACAAAAGAGAGGCAAAGGAAAAAATACTGTTACACAAAAACAAAATATTTCAATTGATGAAACCCCTATTAAAGAAGAAATTCCTGATATCAGGATGACAAGGAATAACAGAGATAAAAGACCTAAGTTGGATCCATAAATCAAAATGTTTTCTGAGGAAGATGTTAAAGGGGAAAAAGATTCAGATGAAGATTTTGATATTCAAACTACAGCCAAGCATGAATCACCATCAACCAGTAAAAAGGGCGTTGCAGTCAAAAGGAAAAAGGATAAAGGTGTGTCTGCATCTCAAAAACCTAGAAGGAATTGTACTAGGGTTACCAACAAGTACAGGTTGAAGTCTAAAGCCATGTTTAATCCATTGATCAAAGAAGAAAATGTCATAGTTATAGAAGATCACTCTGAAGATGTTGAAGCAGGTACCAGGAAAAAGGCAAAAGGAACTCCATTACATAAGAAACTAGCAACTAAAGGTAAACATATTGTTTCATCATCTGCAGGACCTGTAACGAGAGCTACAACCAGATTGGCAAAATCTAAAGAAATTGCTAAAGGTATCAGTGAGATTCCTGAGAATAAAAAGGGTTACCTTGTAGACTTAGATCACATATCAGATATGCCTAAAGCCATGTATTCAACAAGTTCTTATGAAGAACATAGCTCAAGATTGGTTTCTAAATACCAAGTTAAATCAAGAGAACCCAAGGTTGCTTTAAATCTGAATGAGCCTGCACCTTATGAAGAGTTCCCCAAATTCACGGTTAAAATCAGAACTGATAAAGAAAGGATCAAGGAACTCCAGAAGACAGTGAGACAATTGAAGAAAGAAAAGGCACATATAGAAAAATGGAATGCTCGTCAGCAAGAAAGTATTCAAGGTTTCAAAAAGAAGAAAAAAGAGCAAAGGGAGTTGCTCAAAGAACTTAGAGAAATAAACTTCAGACTCTGTTGGCACAATGTCGTGCTTACCACAAAGCTCAAACAGAAAACTGCTAAAGCTACTGCTATTATTATATCCTAAAGGTTTCATGAATATTTCTACAATCACAATTTTGTTGTTTTCCAGGAAATATGGCAGTGTCTACTCGTTTTTGGCTTGTGAAATGCAAAGACCTCAAACTGTATGATTAGATCAAACTAATCCCTGTTTTGTAGAATCAAATGTAATGCTAGCAAGATCATACAATATCAAGTTGTTGAGTAATGATCTATTTTGTTATTGTAAAAGCTCTTTTTGAGCTAACTTCCCTAGTAGATAGATACTATTCGGATCTAGTCATTAAGAGTACACTAGATGATAGGATCTAGAGGTTTATGGATGATTTAAAAAAATTGGAGATCCAAAGGACTTATTCTGAAACTCCTTGTAAGGCATTATTATTCTATTTGACACTTAATGCAAAGGCATATGGATGGTAAGACACTCTTTTCTACTCTGTTTTATTTCTTCATGCTGGAAATTCATTATTCGGATTGCAATGCATTTGTTCCTTGATTGTTAATTAATATAGTGACAAATTTACTGTGGAAATTATTTTCAAGTTTTGATATCAAGTTGATGGTATTGTTTCTTTATGATATTCTAAGACAAGAATTTATGTGAAGTTGACAAATTGGAAGCTTCCTCCTCTCTTTTATTATTGGTCTAATTCATCTATGTGACTACCTTTTAACCAGTCAATGGGATATGCTATGTTATGATTGTGATTTTCATGTTATGTTATAGTCTTGAGCCAGTTTTCAACCACCTTACTCAAAAAACCAAATCATAAAAACCTTTAAAACACTTTGCAATAAATTGATGATTCCCTAGCTTGCACCCTCTCACAGTCAATGCAACTTTAGGGACTAACATGATGCATACTAAATATGAAGTCAACTCTTCTCTCTCTTCCACAACTTGGATATGTCTCATTTATTTCCTTCAAATGGAACTAAAGGGCCGAGTCAGAACGTTTCCAGTACATGGAAGGTCATGGATCATGGATTTCATGACATGGCATGGAAACCCGACACCATTTTTAAATTTTGGGCTCAAAAACTGATGTATGTTGGATGTAATGGTGCAACCTGTGTATACACATGTTGTATAGCTATTAGAGCACACATATGTGGAAAAATATGATTTTTATCTCTAGGAATTGCAAAAGGGGACTTCAAGTTTGTAACAGCCCCATTGTTATGACTACAAGCGACACAAGCAAGTGAATTTTTTTTTTTTTTTGAAGTAGGAAGGCAACAACGACAATAGTTAAACAACACCACTTGATGATGAACACAATGCACGTAGATCAAGAAATAGAAAACAATGACTCAACACACTAGAACATCATGCAACTGGATGAAACATGCGATAATCAATAGACATATAGAAATGACAACCCCCCCGACAAGAGCAAGACAATGCCTACAAGATAAAGGACAACATCAACAACCCGACACAATGGCTTCGACGACCAAGAACTAGAAACCTTGGCATCACGCAGAACCCAATGCCTTAAGGCGTTACAAAACCAAGTACCAACAACCATTACAACGAACAAACGCCCACCTCGGGAAGCAAAGACTTCGGCCAGGTTATCATTCACCTCTATCCATCAGGGCATGCAATGATCCCCTCATCAGGAATCATGTCGTCTCAAGGTGATAGGTGTGATGGTAACCCTGGCGCAACAAAACACATCTAGACCAATAACCCAAGAAAAATTCTACGTGCTAGGAGACCAAATTAATTGTCAAAACACAAGACGACTAACCCAAGCACCCAATCGAAAAGTCAACAAGACAAGAGGGAATATGATGACTATAAAATTCATACAACACATTAAATTCCTTGCGCAACAAATTCTATTGCAGACATATATCAATTCTTACACATTAAACTAATTATTATCAAGACAATTAGCTCATTGTAACTATTTTCCAATTCCAATATCAGATGAGTAATTTCCTGAGGAATTCGCTATCTTTTAAACTGAAACAAAAATAATAAAATCTCTATGTAATAAAAATTCTCAAAATGAAACGCTACCAATATAAAAACGTCGTCAACACAATTTCAATGTGTATTAATAATTAATATTGTATCTAGTGACAATCATTGTCAATGATACATATAAAATTGTTGGTACAAATACATACATACAAGATCGTTGTCCAATGTATATAATTATCTGTCCCAATAAATATACCTCCAAATAAATATATAGGCGTGTACAGATCGTTGTCCAAATGTCCATGCAGATCGTTGTCGAATATATGATAATAGAAATAGAATTAATAATAGTTGTCAAGGAATCTCATGGATAATAGAATAGCATTGATAGAAATCGCTATCAAACAAATAATAAATTCGCTATCCATAAAAAGGGATTTAATAATTATAAGGAATTGACCAGGAATAAGCGATATGTTTCACTGTCTAATAACAAAAAAATGCAGGTATCAATATTGAAATTCACTGGTAGATATATCATTGTGTAAACATTACGAAATCACTGTGTAAATATATCGCTATTTATTACATAAAGGAAATCGATGTCTGGATACAGGCAAATTCATTGTCTACTAAACGTAGGAAATTGTTGTCTTAATAAATGAGAATTAACTATCTATTAAATAGATGAATCGTTGTCTTGATACATGCAATTCCACTGTCTACTAAACATAGGAAATTTTCCTTCTTAATAAATGATAATTAACTATCTACTAAATAGATGAATCGATGTCTTGATACATACAATTTCGCAATGTACTAAACATAGGAAATTTGTTGCCTTAATAAATGAGAAATAACTATCTATTAAATAGATGAATCATTGTCTTGATACATGCAAATTCATTGTAAAGAAACGGGAATGATAATATCTCTGCTCGGAAATGATCACACAAAACGAACACCGGAAATTATCATAAAAACGTTGGGGTTTGTGTAATAACGCAGACACATAACAAAAACACAGTCAATCACTCTGTAGTTATATTTAAAGGGGAATTTTAAAAATCAATCAAATTACATCACTGCTAGGCCCAATCCCTATCTAGATTCACTGTAAAGAAAAAAGAATGATAATATCTCTGTTGGGAATGATAAAAAAAAAAAAAAAAAAAAAAACGCAGAGTTGATCCTTCAAGAAAAAGCAGAGGGAATCAATCAAAGAAATGTAGGGATAATCTTTCGAGGAAACACAAAGGTTTTCAAAGTTTAAGAAATCAAGCATAGATATACTCATTCACAAGAAGGTGCAAAGACTAATCATTCAACCATGAATCAATCAAACAAAGAGTTTAATCAAATTTTAATCATAATAGAAAAATGCAGAGATAAGTAAGGGATAGATAGCTGGGCGAAATTTATCCTTCACTTATTATCCATGAACAGGAAAGAAGGGCATTTGAATCTATAGGTCTTTAAAATCTAGAGTGACGACCGTCGATTCGGCTCCTGGCCCACTGCTCAGGCACAGAATAATATCTAAAGGGATAAGGGAAAAACACAAATTTCTTCGTAATAATCAATAAAAGAAACACATAGAAGTCATAGAAATTAGAGTTGGGGTTCGCCAAGAGAATTAATTCAAAATGGAGCGAGCATAAGGCTGGGATGACTTTAATTTATTTGATTATAAAATGTTGAATAAAACATAATATTTACACAATAGAAGTACAGTAATGAAAGCACAGGAACCATGTTAAACTACCATTCAAAAATACACACGTGTACCGTAGCCAAATGCGAAACCTCAGAGTCGTTGTCCTGCGTGCGCTCCATCCAACTTTCACTTTCTGACAAATGTGACCTCACTGGTACCTCCCAGCCAATGCTAGGGCTACTCTTCTTCCCCGTGAGCCCCCCGAGCTGCAAAGGGGCCACACATAATACTAGAGAACTGCTAGCCCCCAGCTTGCCTCGTAAGGTCGAGATACCACTCATTACCCAAGCTAGGTATCCCAACTCCCACAAGAGAAAGTTTAGCTAAGGAAAAATTCAGCAGCGTAACGTTATGCAAAATATCAGATCCATACTCCTCCTCCTCCATCCTTTTTATAGAGTTTTTAAGTAATTAGTTTCCCAAATTCTCATTAACTTTTTCATTAATTTTAATTAGGAAAAACCTCCCCCGTACACACGTCACCCATCCCCTAGTTGCACCAGAAAATCAATTTTATTAATTAATTAAATATTCTTATTTCCCTCACCCACCTAAAAGTATTCCTAAAAACGTTCCTTGGTGTCCCAATATTCCCTTACAAATCTTAAATGACTTATGCCTTTCTTAATTTCTAGTTGAGTTCATAAATAGTAAGTTCACAAGGAAAAATTACTTACTAAGACATTCAGCTTTTTTTGTACGTTTCCTCTTTTCATTAAGTTTCCCCTTTTTCTTTAAGTTTCCTATTTCTTTTAAGTTTCCCTCTTTTTCCTTTTTAACTAAAAATAAATTTAGCAAGTGTAGATAAAACAACCATTTACCCTTTTTCCTCTTTAATTAAAAATTAAATTAGCATATGTAGATAAAACAACCATTTCCCTTTTTAAAATTTTAATCCTCCATTATAATTTGATTTTAATAAATTAATTTGAATTTGTTACCCCCATTCTTGTTACATGTTTAATTATTATTATTATTATTATTTTGACCACATGTGCTACTTAGACCTAGGTTTTAATTTCATTGGGTTGGAAGACATTTTCATTAGGGAAAAATTGTTTTTAAATCTTACTTGTCACATCATTCATTTTAGGGACGACTAGGTTTATTCACTTACCAATTAAAATCACGACGTGCCCTTCAGGACGCACTACATGCTACAAGGGTGCCACTCACCTCTTTCCATTTTCCTTGCGCTACATGCCCTTAAGGACACACTACGTTCTCCAAGGGTGCCACTCACCTCTTGACTGACTTTGGTAGACGTAAAAAACCCCTCGAGTCAATACTCCGTCAGGTGATCTTGTGGGAGACTAAGGGCCTCTAAGGAATAATTCCCCTACCTTATTGTGTGCCCCTTAGAGTCATCATGAGTGACTGTCACAGTATTCCCTCACCGCATCATGGGTCTTCTCAAACTAGGTAATCGTTAACCTATAGTTCGATCCATGACAGGAGTGCTAGTAGTGTTGGCATATTTACAGACATAAGACAACGTGTTTGTCATTGATGGCGAGATCAACATGATCAATAGCGCAGCGATGATGGCATGGCAAGAGAAAAAGTGAAGAGAAACAGTGATCGTTGGATCACCCATTCAGAATTCCCTATGACCGTCAGATATGAATATAGACAGGAGGAACACGCAAAAGAGGAGAATAAATCTCAGACATTGGATCCGAGAGAGAGGATCGACCATTGTTGGATCCAGAAGAAGGAGCACAATCTTTAAGTATAAGATGAAGTGGGATTACAAAGTCCCAAAAGAAGAAGGATTGTCCATCGTCAAGGAGGACACATGGCGAGCGATTAGAATTTCGCTGACTTGCACATTGGAGGAGTCAACGAAGCATGGTGTGAAATCATTGCGATATGCAAAATCCCAAAATGATTCGGGCCGTCGGATCGAGGATTGATATGGACCATTGGATCAAGGTGTGTTGTGGACCGTTGGATGCAGAGTACACATGGAAATAGGTCATCATTTCACTGACTGAAAATTCAAAGGAAGGAGGTGCTCTATCATTTGAAATTGAGAAATTTGAAACCATGATTTAATCTAATTCGTCGATCAAAGGGAGAGCGTGGAATGTTGATATAGCTCCATTTCGGAGTTTCAGATACCGGGAGTTAGAGTCAATGAGACTCACGACAAAAGTGTGAAATCACGAAGCGCTCATTTGATTGGCGAGTGGTCATAGCGCATGGTCACATCGTCGAGAGTTGGAGGGAGGAGATAGTGTAGCCAAGCTCTATTTCAGCAATCATGACATGGAGTGTCGAGACCCTTCATCAAAATAATTCTGAAATGCGAAATCGTGAAATCAATTCTGCTTAGCGTTCGGTCACAGCCAGTGGGCATATGAGATAAACACGAGACCCCGCAAAACTAATCCAATGGTGCTAATTAATTGGGAATATGATCGGAGGGCTAATGTTGCACTTCACAGTTAATTGATCAGTTATGATTCAGTTAGCATAACTGAATCATAGTTCTTGGACATTTGGCGATTCAGTTGCTAATGTGTTTTCTTGGAGATTCAAGGTGTAACTGAATAGGTAGTATAGGATAAAATTGAAATGCAATGATTGTGTGAGGTTGGTTGTTTGAACTGGAAAAATGCGTTGAACTATAAGAAAGGTAAAATTATAGTATGCATAGTGTGATATAAAACTCAGAGATGTTGAACAGACTAAAGCAAGAGTAGAATTGCAGAACAATTTGAAGCAGATAATAATTGCAGAATAGAGAAGAAGTGGTAAGAATTGAAACACATGTATTGTTGGTTATTCAATTATTTATTTATAATCAGGGAGGTTGGGTGGTGTTAGAGAGGACTGCAGCCCCTTGATATTCAAGTTGGTTCTTGAATATTGGAAGTTGTATGTTCCATTTAGTTGTGGCTAGAAAAGAAGGGTGGCAGGCTGGTGCTCGGGAAAACATAGAGTTTTCTGTATGCAAGTTGGTGCTTGTATAAGTCCAGTTGGTGCTGGAACATTTAGGGAGTTGATGCTTCCTTCTAGTGGGAGTTAGAGAAACCAAAGAGTTGGTTCTCTCAACAAGTTGGAGCTTCTAAAACAGAGGTAGTAGCCTCACATTGAGTTGGTGCTCAAAGATAGATGATGTACAGAACTTAAAAGACTGCATATCATTCAAAGAAGAAGAGGTTTTCTCCCTTTATGGGTTTCCTCGTAAAAAATTGTCTCTGTGTATATCTTATGTGTGACTGATGTTCATTATTTATGTTGTTCATATCTTGTATAATATTGATGGTCACTTGAAAGAGATTAAAAATTATTTGAATAGTCATAAATTGTTTAAGGACGGTAACAATTGATTCACCCCCCCCCCCTCTCAGTTGTCTTAGTAATTTCAACAATTGGTATTAGAGAAGGTTCCTTTTACTTAAAGGTAGATCTATAAGCTTAAACATGACAAGTCACGAAGGGACTTCAGCCAATAATCCTCCTCTCTTTGATGGAACAATTTTTTCTTTCTGGAAGGTTAGAATGAGAACTTACCTAATGGTCTTAGGTGTTTATGTTTGGGATGTAATAGAGAATGGATACATAAATCTTGTTGTGCTATATTCCAAGGATGATAAGTTAGAATTTAACTTTAATGCTAAGGGAATGAATTCTATCTTGAATGGACTTGCAAAAGTTGAGTTTGTAAAGGTGATGCATATTCAAACTGCCAAAGAAATGTGGGATAAACGTATTAATAGTTATGAAGGAAATGATAAAGTAAAAGATGCCAAACTTCAAACATATAGATTGAAATTTGAACAACTAAAGATGAATGAAGATGAAAAAGTCAACAATTATTTTTTAAGAGTTGAAGAGCTTGTGAATGCCATGAAGGGTCTTGGTGAGAGAATTGAAGAATCATTTTTAGTTCAGAAAATTTTAAGATCTTTACTTGATAAATTTAATCCAAAAGTCTCTTCAATAGAAGAAATAAATGATCTTGAAACTCTGTCCATTGATCAACTCCTAGGAACTCTAACAACATATGAAATGAGAATTAACAAAGAAAAATCCATTACTAGAGAAGCATATTTTAATGCAGACAAGAATACTGATTCAGAATTAGATGATATTGAGGAAAAATTTGTGAGAAGGTTAAAGAAAGGATCAGGAAAATATCAAGGCAAGCTCCCTTTCAAATGTGTTAACTATGGTAAGATAGGTCATTTTGCATCTAAGTGTCCTCACTAGAAAAAGGATCGAAACTCTGATGATGGAAATAAATACAAATTTAAGAAATATAGTAAAAAGAAAAGTTTGTGTGCAAACAATGACAACTCCTCAGAAGACATAGATAGTGATTCATCCTGTGAAGACAAAGTGAATGTTTTTATGCTTATGGCTATGGGAGATATTGGTGATGAACATTCAAGAGGTGAAATGGATGATGAAGAAGTTGTGGTGGACATGGAAGGTGAATTAATAAGTGCTTTGGAAGAAATTGATAGACTCATATGTAAGAAGAGAAAACAAAAACAGATGTTGATGCAGTTTAAAATGAATGGTAAAAAACCTGATGAAGACTTTGCTCTACTAAAAGTGGAGTTAGAAGAGGCAAACAAAATAGAAGACATTTTGAAACAACAAATGTTAGAGAAGAAAGCGAGGTGTGAATCCTTAGAAGAAGATATAGTAAAAACCAGAAAAGAAATGGAGAATTTTAAGGCATTGTATCACCAAAATATGTCAAGTATTAAAGCCTCAGAAGAATTAACTTCCATTCTAAATTAGCAAAGGAATCCAAAGTTGAAAGCTGGATTGGGATATAAATAAGGATCAAGTAGTGATCATCCAAGTAATATAGAACCCATCAACTTTGTCAAATCTACAATCATTGACAACAACCACTCTGCAGAAACAAAGAAAGAAAATCAACCACCAAGGAGGAATGAAAGAAAAAGTACCAGAACCAAATCTGGTCAAAGAAATCATCAGCATGGAAAAATCGACTCATTCAAAGAAGACAATCATTTTCCAAGTAAAAACGATATTTCTATGGATATTGTTTTTTCTGTTCTAACTTTGGTCACAAAGCTGTAAAATTTTCTTTAAGATTTAGATATGAGCAATCAAGATGCTCGAGGAATGATTATCTACCACAACAAAGATTGAGATAGCCAAGTAACAAACAACCACAAACTACAAATCATGTGATGGTTGGGAAAAAGACATAGGTCAAGCATAACAACAGTTATGAGCATAAAAATCATTATGATCTGTTATTCAGTGAACCAAAATGTTACACCTTCCATAATTACGGACATAAAGCTGCAGAATGTTTCTTAAGGAACTATTTGCCAAATTTGAATGCTGCTGCTGAAAATTTCAGGGTTTGGAAGAAGAAAGAAGATGACCAGTGTGGATTAGTGTTATCATCCCAAAGACAAAAGAATCCCTAGTGTATTGGCAGTGGATTTTCCAAACATAGGACTAGAGACAAAAGTAAGTTTCTAACTCTAAGTGAAAACAAATCAGGAAATGTAAATTTTGGAAGCGATGCACCAGGAAAAATAAAAGGTAAAGGAATGTCAAGTCTGAGCAATGGTAAAGGAAAATCTCAAGATGTGTCATTTGTAGATGGTCTAAAACATAATCTGCTTAGTGTCAGTCAATTCTGTGACCGAGGATGTGAAGTTGTTTTTACTTCTAAAGATTGCAAAATAAAGTCTGTGAATTCAGGACAGTTGGTTGCAAAAGGGATAAGAATAGAAAACAATGTCTATGTGTTAAAAGAAGAAAAAGAAGAATTCCACTTAATAAAGTATGATGAAAGTTGTCTATGGCATAGGAGACTTGGACACTTAAATTTTGATCATATAATCAAGCTTAGAAACAGTGGGGCAGTAAAGGATCTTCCAAATACATCTAAGCCATATGACTATGTTTGTAAACCTTGCCATATAGAAAAGCTTACTTGGACACAGTTCAAATCAAAAAACTTTCCTTCAACAAAAAATCCTCTCCAGTTAGTACATATGGATTTATGTGGACCATCAAGAAAAGAAGGTAAAGGAAAAGAAAACTATTTTATGTTTATTATTGATGATTATTCTAGACTAACATGGGTTGCCTTTTTGAAGGAAAAATCTGAAGCATTTAAAAAATTCAAAGTGTTTAAGACTTTGACTAAGAATCAAACATGAAAAATATTGAAGGTAGTAAGTTCTGATAAAGGAGGAGAGTTTAGTTCATGGAACTTCAAAGAGTTATGTGATAAACATGGAATCAAACGAGAATACACTATTCCAAGGACTCCATAACAAAATGGAGTAGTTGAGAGGCAAAATAGATCATTTCAATAGATGACAAGATTAATGATGAATGAAAGGAATATTGCTCAGACATATTGGGTGGAAGAAATTCATACAAATATTCATATCCTTAACAAAGTTCATCTCAGGACACACAGTGACAAGACTCCTTATGAACTATGGTTTGGAAGACCTGCTTCAATCAAGCATTTTAAAGTCTTTGGGAGTAAATGTTATATGAAGAATAATGATGAAAATATTGGCAAATATGATGACAAGGTTGATGAAGGTATATTCTTAGGTTATGCTACAAATAGTAAGGGTACATATGCTACAATAAGAGGCTGTATAAATTGGTTGATTGTATCGACATAAAAGTTGATGAAGAAATCCTGGTCAGAAATGTAAGCAGTGTTTAACCAAGCACAAAAGATATAGTTGAAGATGAAGATGAATAGGTCCAAGGATTAGAAAGGAAATAATATGAATCAGATGAAGATACGAATAATCAAGATGACACAAATCAACAAAAAGAAAAAAAAACACCTCTCATAATTTTTAGAAAGAATCATCCTGAAAATCAGATAATTGGAGATATAAATAGAGTTCAGACAAGAAGGAAATTAGTTAAAGACTCAGAACAATCTTAGATTTCTTTTCTATCTATGATTGAACATAAAAAAAATTATGAAGCCAACAACCATGATGATTGGATTAGATCTATGAATGAAGAGCTTGATTAGATTGAGAAGAACAATACTTGGGAGCTTGTTCCTAGACCTGAAGATAAGAATGTAATAGGCTCCAAATGGGTGTTCAAGAATAAAATGAATAAAAAAGGACAAGTTGTTAGAAATAAATC
>ML824255.1:46256-61457 GCA_009831015.1 Picea engelmannii | reverse complement strand
TCCTTGGAGGCTAGCACAACAGGCTTTGTATAACCAGTCTCTATTACATCCCAAACATCAACACCCAAGGCCATTAAGTATGTTCTCATTCTAATCTTCCAGAAGGCAAAATTTGTTCCATCAAACAGAGGGGGCTTAGAGGCCGAAGTCCCTTCATGGCTTGTCATGTTTAAGATTACAGATCTACCTTTGAATAAAAGGAACACGCTCTGATACCAATTGTTGGAATTATTAATACAACTGAGAGGGGGGGTGAATCAGTTGTAAGTTAGCTTAAACAATTTTATGTCTGTTAAAACATTATTAATCTTTCTTCAAGTTGTCATCAACAATATACAGCATATCGATAGTAACAGTAAAGAACAACAATCACACATAAAGTATACACAGAGATAGATTTTCACGAGGAAACCCATAAAGGGAGAAAACCTATTCTTCTTTGAAATGATAGGCAATCTTTTAAGTTCTGTACATCATCTATAATTGAGCACCAACTCAATGTGAGGCTGCAACCTCTGTTTTACAAGTTGCAACGTGTTTGAGAGCACCATCTCTCTAGTTTCTCTAGCACCCACTAGAAGGAAGCACCAACTCCTTGAATATTCCAGCACCAACTGGATGGAAGCACCAAATTCCTGAATGTTCCAGCACCAACTGGATGGAAGAACCAACTTCCAGTTACACAGGCTCCAACCTGTATAACAGAGAACACTTGTTCTCCCTTGCACCACCCTGCCACCCTGGTTTCTCTGGTTGCAACCAGATGGAAGCTACAACTCCCTATGTTCAAGCACCCACTTGAACTTTTGAGGACAACAATCCTCCCTAGCACCTCCCAACCTCCCTAGAATATGAATGGCTAAGAATAAATACACAGACAACTTATGCAGATATGTCAACTCTTACCTATCTTTCTTTGTTTTATAAATCTAGTCTTCTATCTTCTTTTCTGCAATTCTTCTCTTCCTCTGTGTGTTTAGCAAGTCTTCTCTGCATCAACTTTTTCTGTCATTCTGCTTTGATTCTGCTCTTTCTGTCATTCTGCTTCGCTTTTTCTCTTTCTGTCATTTTTCTCTGCTTCTGCTCTGCATTCAATCTCACTCTGCACATTTTCTAAATCTCATACTATGCATCTTCTCATTTTCCCTTTCTTACTGTTTCATTATTTTCTCATATGAAACAACCCACCGTACACAGTCTATCTCATCTTCTTTTATACACACCTACACGACGGTTCAACTTCCCAACTCCTTAGACAAAAAGAATACAATTGTCCAAGAAACTGAAACGCCAACTGAAACACTAACTGATTTGCAATCATGAGTCTATTTTGCTAACAGATTCCAAACTAAGGAGTTAACTATGAGAGAGAACAGTAACCCTCCGATCAATACTTGATCCGATGGTTCAGATCCAATCAAGATTTTACACATCACGATTTCAGCACTCTTGGTGTTCATAGTTTTTGTCACTTACAAATCTCGATCCCTGAAACTCCGTGAAGAAGTCAGATCAACGGTCCAGATCATTTCTTGATCTGATGGTTCCGATCCAATCGAGATTTCACACATCGCGATTTCGGCACTCTTGGCATTCAGTTTTTTTATCACTTACAAATCTCGATCCCCGAAACTCTGTGAAGAAGTCAGATCAACGGTCTAGATCATTTATTGATCTGACGGTTCAGATTCAATCACGATTTCGCATATCGCGAAATCGACATTCTTGTTGCATTGTGTTCTTTAACTCTAGATGTTGCGATTCACGAAACTTCGATAAGGGGTTAGATCAACGGTCCAGATCTGAGCTTGATTCAACGGCTGTGATTGAATCACGATTTCACATATCGTGATATCGGGATTCTTGTTGCATTGTATCTTTGACATCTCCACCACGCGATCCTCGAAACTCTGACATGGTGTAAGTCTGCTGATGTCACACGTGTTAAATAACTGCCACGTGTCACCCTGATTCGTGACTTACATGTGCTTGGCATGTTGAATCAGTCTGACACTTGTCATTACCTAGTTGTTCCACATGTTCCTAGCTGACATGGTTTGCTGACATAAGTCGGATCAAACGGTCCAGATGTGATCTTGATTTGACGGCTCAGATTACGTCGCGATTTTGCATATCACGAAATCGGGATTTCAGATGTCAATAATATTTGACATGTCCAACTCTTGATCCCTGAAACTACGACAATGGCTGGTATCAACAGTCTAGAATCAATCTTGATCTGATGGCTTAGATGAAGTCGCAATTTTGAAAATCGTGATTATGCCCACTTCTCCTTGTACTTTAAAGAGCGTCCAGGTTATCCTTGATCCAACGATGGTTGGGTCTTGCGCTTGGATCTAACGACTGAGCTCTGTCCTCCTCTTCAGTGCGCTCATCTTGTCTTCATTCATATCTGACGACCCTTGTTCTTTTGGGAAATTTGAATGGGATTCAACGATCACTGACTCTTCTCCTCTCGATTATTGTTGCACTGCTAGTCATCACTGTTGTACTTAAGCCATCACCACTAATGTACTTTCCATCAATGACAAGTATACGTTGCCTGTAAATATGATAACAATCCTCTGTACATTCTTCCTGTACTCATGCCATTCACTGTCTATTACATATTTGCCAACACCAAACTCAAGGCTCTATTCTAGCTATTGTTCATTCCTCAAATACCTTTTTAGTGTACATATACCTCATTTAAATTAAGAATACACATGGATAGAATTTTTACTCCTTTTACAGACAAAGGATAGAACTCAATTTTAAACCACGGGATAAATTTTGACTTCTTGTGCAAACTCTATAATGTGAGTTTTGCAGACAAACTTACAATTCTTTAATCTTGGCCTAGTTCTTGGCCCATACAATCCAAATGCTATAACTCTACTTTGATACTAGTCTATAACACACCTGACCCCTTAATATTCATTAGGTTGGTGGGCCATACAAAATTTTTTCTTCTTAATCATCACTCTAACTTTGAATCCAGGATCACATATCAATTATACTCCTCAAGAGATTTCTAACGGTCATAACCTCTCTCAAATATGATCTTTGTATAGAAATATATGGCCTTTAAATATTCTTCAACCTTACTCACAGTTGATGACACCATACCCACATGGACCTACTCCATTCATTCAACTAACATGTACTTGGAATTTCACGGGGATGAAGGGAATTGGCCTCGAACCTACATCTAACCATCAAACACAGGTCATCCGACTCATCCATCGAGATGTCATTTTATCGCTCCTTGAGGTTTTCCACAAATCCACAACCTGCAACGCTATTAGACATTTTTCATTAGGTTCATCCCATCAAGATGAAAAATTATCATGCCTCATGGTTTACCCAAAAATCGCAGCCCGCAAGACTATTGAATTCTCTCCACTGGGCTCACACTATTGGGATGTCGACTTATCCTACTTATGGTTCCTTTCGAATTTTGAAGCCCGCAAAGCTATCAAAATTGCTAGTTCAACTCCCCCTTCTATAATACTCTCGGGAGATACACTTTCCATAGAATTATCATAGATGAAATTCCTACAACAATATCAGAGATGCACTTCCCACCACCCTATCGAGCTATTTCCATCAGCCCCATCCCTTCGAAAATCATCCTGAACTAGTATTTTCTGCAAGAGTTCTCCTAAATAGGCTTCTCTGAAATGTGACTCCCGATAATAGGCTTCCACCTATCTATTATCCATAGGATATAAGGTTCCCTTATTTAGGATTTCAAGTTACTATGAGACTCCTGAATGAGTCTTTTTTAAACAACATGCTCATTTATTAGATTGGATGACTAAAAAACGAGACGATCAACGACCCAGATCAAGGAAAGTTTTCAAATCTATGTAACAGTTAATGGGGTCACCTTATTCCAATAAATATAACTATTGTGATATGTTCAATATGACATCCCATATCAATTTCAATATTATTAACCAAATCATTGTGTTTGGACTCACCTCTTTGGAATTTCCAGTTACTATGAAACTTCCCAAACGAGTCTTTCCAAAAAACAATTCCTGAAAGTTCCAATGACTGGTAATGAACAACGATCCTCATTATTTTCGAACTTAGAAGTACTCGATCAATACAAATGCCTCCCTTCATCTTGAATTCACCATGGATGGGAACCTTCCATTCTGCATGGTATCTTCCTTTCACTTCATGGTTTTAAGGCTCCACTACGTTGTGGTTCCATCATCTATTTTAAGCATGCCAAAGGTTATCTGGAGTCCATATTTTCACTCCATGGCCTTTACAAGGCTTCGTTGGATCCATGCCTAGCGTTGCAAGCCAGTTGAGGGTTCCGATAGGTATAGGTTCCCACATCAAGGTTCTATCCTCATGGTTCCACCACAAGTTTTTCGTGGAATCCACAGAAAAACAACGACTTACCTAACTGAATAAACTCTTCACTAAATTCATGTCATTCTCTAATATTTAATCATGAAATTACAAGCCATATGCCTAAGCATCCAGGAGAACATAATCCAACGTGCAAATTTATCCATCATACAGGAAATTACACAATCATGGATTCAAATAATTCTACTCAATAATTTACACAAATTCATGAAATTACAAACATGTGCATTTATTCAAACCTTTAGGTATACTAAGTGTTGTATTAACTTCACACACACCTAGGATTTTTTTTTCCTAAGTTTGTTCCTTGTTTATTAGTCATAATTAGTCATTATCCAGTCTCTTATATTTTAGGGGAGAATATTCCACTTGGAGAATATTCTCTTTCAGTTGACACTTCAGTTTGACTAGTTGAGTTGAGTTTAGATGTTGCATTGGTTTTGTCACCATGCAACATTGGGATAATCACCAACTCACTACTCTTGTTTCAGTCAGTTAACTAAAGACTAGTTGACTAGTTAACTTAGCTAGGTGGCAGTTCACTCTCGTAACTTCCTGAGAGACTAAACTAGGTGGCAGTTTACTCTTGTAATTGTGGGTGTGTGTCCAGATCATTGTAGATCACCACTATGGCTCATTAGTTACTCATGTATCCTATATATGTTTTAAATTATTCACTCTTTGAGTGTGGAATACAGTTAATAAGAATTCTTCCATTCTTTCTATCTTGCTTCTTCTTTCTTAATTTCTCTCTGCAAATGTGTGTTGTATTTTCTAGCTAGATCTATTATGTGTAGGTTCAACACATTTACATGGTATCAGAGCCGGTGGACTGTTAAGAAAAAGCTACACCAAATTATTTTTGCAGGTATTGAAGATTGAAGACAACAAAAGATGGATTATTCGCTAGAAATACTTCTCAAGCCTCATAACTATTTGGAATGGAAGCCAAAAATTTTGCTTATGCTTAGATGCAGAGGTTTGTACCAAATAACTATGGCAATGGAAGTAGAGCCTGATTATGTCGATGAGAAAAATGACTTTCTCAATAGACAAGATATGGCCATAGGATGTATCCTATATTTTATTTCTCCTGAAATTATCCATCAAGTATATGATGACTCAAAAGAATTCACTCCAAATGATTTATGGAGCATATTGGAGGTTTTATTGAGTCATCATATACTTGATGGAGAATTTCGGGAGAAACAAAATAGAGGATACATCCTATGGCCATATCTTGTCTATTGAGAAAGTCATTTTTATCATCGACATAATCAAGATCTACTTCCATTACCATAGTTATTTGGTACAAACCTCTGCATCTAAGCATAAGCATAATTTTTGGCTTCCATTCCAAATAGTTATGAGGCATGAGAAGTATTTCTAGCGAATAATCCATCTTTTGAGAATTCTTCCATTCTTTCTATCTTGATTCTTCTTTCTTAATTTCTCTCTGCAAATGTGTGTCGTATTTTCTAGCTAGATCTATTTTGTGCAAGTTCAACACATTTACATGGAATCAAAGCCAACAGACTGCTAAGCAAAAGCTACACCAAATTATTTTTGTAGGTACTGAAGATTGAAGACAACAAAAGATGGATTATTTGCCAGAAATACTTCTCACGCCTCATAACTATTTGGAATGGAAGCCAAAAATTATGCTTATGCTTTGATGCAGAGGTTTGTACCAAATAACTATGGCAATGGAAGTGGAGCCTGATTATGTCGATGAGAAAAATGACTTTCTCAATAGACAAGATATGGCCATAGGATGTATCCTCTATTTTTTTTCCCTTGAAATTCTCCATCAAGTATATGATGACTCAAAAGAATTCACTAAAAATTATTTATGGAGCATATTGGAGGTTTTATTTTGAGTCATCATATACTTGATGGAGAATTTCGGGAGAAATAAAATAGAGGATACATCCTATGGCTATATATTGTCTATTGAGAAAGTCATTTTTCTCATCGACATAATCAGGCTCTACTTCCATTGCCATTGCCAGAAATCTTCAGTTTGACTAGTTGAGTTGAGTTTAGATGTTGCATTGGTTTTGTCACCATGCAACATTGGGATCATCACCAACTCACTACTCTTTGTTTAGTCAGTTAACTGAAGACTGGTTGACTAGTTAACTCATATAGGTGGCAGTTCACTCCCATAACTGCCTGAGAGACTAAACTAAGCAATGATACACACATTTGCAAAGAGAATAGAAGAAAGAATAAGCAATATGTGGCCATAGGATGTATCCTCTATTTTATTTCTCCTTAAATTCTCCATCAAGTATATGATGACTCAAAAGAATTCACTCCAAATGATTTATGGAGCATATTGGAGGTTTTATTTGGGAATAAGGAAGAATGCATGCAAAATGTTGACAAGATAGAGAATGTAGAAAAGCCACTAGAAGATAAATCATCTCAGTTTGAAGATCCTTCTACACAAGTATCTACATAAATTTGTATTCCAATAATTGAAGATGATGTCTACTCCATTTTAGATTTTTTTTTTTCTGAAATTCATGTGGAATATATATGGCATGCATCTCAGGAATCACATGCAGATATTTTTCCATGTGCAATGCATTCATCTCAAGAGTCATAAAGGGAGCCGTGCACATCAGACACCATTCTAATATTTTCTGAGAAAAAATTGCAGAAACAAATTGGATATTTGAATTCCTCTCAAGAAAATATCCAATTTCAAAAACAAATCGTCCGAAATGGAGTCCGGAAAGTGAAGTTATGATCTTTTCAAAATCAACAAAATTTCAGCATTTTTCTGGAAACGGCTACACGGTTTTCAAAATTTCATTCAAAATTTATTTGGATATTATTCATTACAAGAAGATAAAGTGGATATGTGTGGAAATATCAATGATGCATATACTTCATCAGATTCGTGCAGACATCTACATCTTCAACAAAATCTTCAAAGAGCATAAACTTGCACAGTTGCGAGGTCTTTTTGGAGTGAAGGACATGATTGCTTAGCAACTGCCTTTTGTTCCTTATCATTTTTTATTTTATGAATTGTAATTTGAGGGGGTCTTTTGTTCCCATGAGGTTTTCCCTCTTTCCTCATTTAGTTCAGTGTATCTTTTGTATTTGGGTACCTAACATGGCCTCGTAGCCAGGACCCATTCTTTATTTTCACCATAGTGATGTTCAGGAGGGGTGTTGGAGTTACTTCACACACACACCTAGGATTTATTTTTCCTAAGTTTATTTCTTGTTTATTAGTCATAATTAGTCATTATCCAGTCTCCTATATTTTAGGGGAGAATATTCCACCTAGAGAATATTTTTTTTCAGTTGACACTTCAGTTTGACTAGTTGAGTTGAGTTTAGATGTTGCATTGGTTTTGTCACCATGCAACATTGGGATCATCACCAACTCACTACTCTTTGTTCAGTCATTTAACTGAAGACTAGTTGACTAGTTAACTCAGCTAGGTGGCAGTTCACTCTCGTAACTTCCTGAGAGACTAAACTAGGTGGCAGTTTACTCTTGTAACTACTGGTGTGTGTCCAGATCACTCTAGATCACCACTATGTCTCATTAGTTACTCATGTATCCTATATTTGTTGTAAATTATTCACTCTTTGAGTGTGGAATATAGTTAATGAGAATTCTTCCATTCTTTCTATCTTGCTTCTTCTTTCCTAATTTCTCTCTGCAAATGTGTGTTGTATTTTCTAGCTAGATCTATTATGTGCAGGTTCAACACATTTACACTAAGAACATATTTGAAACTTATATGTTCATAAAGTTTTCAGTCAATCCAACTGAATGAGGGTGAGCATTTTTCCACCCTACCATAGGCTTTGTGGCACCTTGCTCTCTACAACAGGACACCCCCATGCTAGACCATGATACCAACAAGGGAACTTAATTTTGTAAGGAAAATATGGGTTGGTGGTGAAAGTCACTCTCCTTCACATGAATTCAACAACAAAAAAATACCCCTTTTCCACCAAGTTAGGGCCTCTATGAGTTTTCCCAAATTCCTTCCAACTGAATAACCTCTGCATGTGGGAGTCCCTTAACTACTACACAGTCCCTCAATGACCTCTTTTCTCAGTGCGGGTTTCTATTGACGTTTTAATCTTTTAATACCGAAAGAAAACCTCACAAGGATATGAATCCCCCTTCATTTTTATAGAGGTGGTACTCCTCTGTAAATTATTCAAAATATCTTTTCTTCAAATATCAATGTAATAATTTAGGATTATTCTTAAAGAAAAATCCAAATCTTTATCACTCAAAAAATTTAAAAAATGGCACAAAACACACACACACACACAAACATATATATAAGGGTACCTAAGAAATGGACCGTGAACCTTAAACATCACACTTGCCAAAAGTAAATGAATTACAAAAAATAGTAAACATCCTCACATCCATCACAGTTTCAGATATTTTTTTATCACATTCAGAAATAAAAGGAAATATGGTCCAACACATGAGAGAAATTTGAAATAGTATTACTTATAAAGATCAAAAAGAGAATTTTATAAGTCAATTTCAAATATCTTATACTCAAAAATTAAATTTATAAAACACCATCAAAATCAACCCCAAAATAGTTCTCTGGAATTTCTCAAAAATAATAAAATATTTTACAATATCAACAATTTAAAGGCCTTTGTCCATAAATGGATTGGGATTGGGACTCCCGTGGACCATAAAAATATATACAAGAAAAATGAGGAAGAAGATGTTGATTTGGGACAAAGCATGAACAACAAGATCTGGATAGAAGACAAAAGGAAGTTATTAGAATTCAGTTATATTTTTTTATCAGAAGAATAAATACAACTAGATGAATCTTGAAAATGAAAGAAGGAATGTGATCAGTATGGACTTACTATGATGGAATCTCCCCCCCATTCATTTGTTTGTTGATTCAGATTTTGTATCCTTGTTTGTTGCAGTTACATTATTGATATTAATTACTTCTGTTGGAATCTCAGCAATCTTGGTTGAAGCATTGTTTATCCATTCTTCAATATATTCTATTAAAGGAGCTGATGACTCCATGTTTTGACCATTTTCTCCTTGATCCTAGTCTATTTTTGAACATGGGAATCATATAATTCATACCTCTATTATCCCTTTCTGAAGGTATTATGAGGTTTCTTCTATCAATTTTCTATGGATCGGTATAAGGTATCTGTCGTATTCATTTTGATGATTTTATGATGAGTTTATCCTTAATCGGATGAGAACAATCCATTAACATTTGTCTTTCAATTGAAAAAGGTTGAAAACACCATCCAACCCTCAATCCAGCCCTTGATCCAATCCTTGATCTGGCCCTTAATCCATCCCTCGATACGGAACTCAGAGCGCAATAAGTTTGTGGGTTGGTATATCAATGGGCCTTTCCTGACGAATGTGAAACATGGGTGTTGTGTTGGTTTTGTCACTTGGGTGAGAAAAAACACAACACTTACCTGCTTAGTTAAGTCATCTAAACAAGACAGAGGTTTGTGATTTTATTAGATAACCAAATACACATGAAACAAGGAAATAAAACTAAAACTAAAAATAAATAAATGTTAGAGAAGCTTTCAATAACTAGAACCATGAAAAGCAAAAAATGGCCATCATATAGCTACCAATGGATCAATATATTGATAGGATAAACACCATAGAGAAAGGAAGGGACTTATGAATCCCATCTTCCTCCTTGAGAGGGCTCTTGAGTTCCCTAATAGAGAGCTCTTCTCTTCATGCAATGGAAAGTGACAATGGTGAAGAAACACAATGTCAATCCTCTCAAGAGGTGAGTGGAATGGCCCTTGCTATAGTGCTTGAATGATTCAAATAGAAAAGAGGATTATCCAAGAAGAATTCTTGCAACATAATATTACCTTGAAGTTCTTATTTTTCTAGCACACCCATGGCACATATTTATAGTGTCCATTCATGGAAAGATACAACTAGTTCATAGTGTGAACAAGGGGCCTTTTAGGGCACTTCCTATCCCTTGACCAGCCTCCAAGCTAGATTTCTCTCAGATCTGAGTTCCAAATTGTGTTGCGGATTGGACTAGAAGTGGTTAAGAGTCTGACAAGATTCATAAATGCGTCATTCATGAGAAGTGTGCAGATTTTCTCGTAGACAGTCGTGCATCTTGTGTGTTAGCACTTGGTAAATTTCCTAGAGGTTGAAAAAAGAAGAAATCTACAAAGGTAACCTTAACCAACCACTTTTAAAGCTGGGATCTAGACCTTCCAGCTTCAAAGAGGGATCTCTCTATATGATTTAGCTTTGTTTTAATTTCAGATATTAGGCTAGCTAAAAGAACTGTTGGTTTTTGTTGTAAAGGGTTTTTAAAGTTGGTTGAGACAAACTACACATCCATTGGGCTACGGGGTCTGTGTTTAATCAAATAACAGATACAACTGAAAATGCCGAAAAGAATTTCACAGGGCGAGATAATACATTCACTGGATCTTTTGGTAATTAAAGTGATGGAGAGAGGAAAAGATAAGAAAAATAACTTCAACTAACAAGCAATTAAGAATTTCTTAATTGAAGATATTAGAAGATAAACATTTAAATATTTAGAATCGGAAACAGGGTATCGAAGATAAATCCTGCAACTTAACGCTATCCATAAAGGTTAGATTCAGAAAACAAAATCAGTACAGAGAAAGAAAACATTTAACTTAGAAAATCACATCACCAGTGAACATACACAAGAATCCTGTAAAATGCCTCTTCTTTATTAATGGTGGATATCCTCAAAAATGATACAGTTTGATAGCCATAGGGTGTGCTAATCAACCCCCCCATACTTCGAAATATGAAGTATTTATAATTCAAAATAAAAACGTTCCTGTCATAACTGATCAGGACGTGCTCATACTATTTTTAGACTAACTAACTTAACTAATTGAAACTGTTTGATGACTCGATACAACTGTATGTTGAATTCTGGGGTAGGCCGTTGGCGAGGTGCCTTCGCAACCTCTTATGACTGGACAGGTGACTGGACTGTGACAGCTCATCTGCTAATCTAGTAGATCACACAGTTCTTCCCATCTGATATGACCTGGCACTGTGACTTTAAGCAATCTTCGATACACTTCATCCATGTCTGTATATTTAGAAAATGTAGGATTGATGGTGAATATATGTTTAATCTCATGTTGGATACTAATATCCAACTGCAAGGCATCCATGAATGCTTTCCCTGTGATGCTTCCCTGTATCCCTGCAAATTTGGAATTGTCCTTAGACACTTCAGTCGACCTTTTCTTGTAATCAGGGAGTGTCATTAACTTTTCATTAATGACCTTCAGGCCGGGTAAGCCCTTCCTTTGGAGATTATCTATATTATTGAAAAACTTATGCACTCCTTGATCCATGACTTGAATCTTCTCCTCAAGCTGAAGCATGAGACCTCTTTTGGTCAGAACCCATTTCACCTCCAATATAGTTTATGTCCTTTCCTCAATCTTCAATTCTTCGAGTTCTTCCCGGGTCTTGGAATTCAAGAACCTTATGATTTCATTAGCTTGTGCTGGCATGTCCCCCAGCTCCATTCTGATTTTCTCCATAGCCTGTTTGCTTCTCTCGAGCAGCTCATTTTGTTCAAACATGATTTGAACCATTGGCCAGATTTCGTTTATGGACTTAGAAATATTTGTCCACACAATCTCTTTGACCTCAGCCAAAGTTTTTCCTGCCATTGTTTGTTTCTGGAGCTGTTGTAACTCCTTCCTGATTTGCTCATTCACCTGTTTCTCTTTGGATAGACTTGTCTGGAAAGAATTCTTTAGCTCTTGGATATTCTCCACTTCTTTCTTAAGCCTGCTGATTTCTGACTCTTGCAGGTTCATTCTCTCCATTGACTTGGCCAAGTCTGTTGTTCCTTCTGGTAGTGGCATTGATGCAGCAGATGGAACGACTGTCACTGCTGCTATGCTCAATCCTGCAATTGGGATAGCACTTAATGGGATGCCTTCCATTGTCTTTGCCTACTCTTTCTCTTTCAGCAATCTTTCCATCTCAGCCTCCATCTCCTTTAGCTGAGCATTCTACTCCATGAGTAATTTTAACATCTCATCCTTTTCCCCTTCCTTTTCGGCTATCTCCTTAGCCTGTGGGTCCTCTGTTGGAGGGAGATTTAGATGTTTTCTTAAGGATATGATGTCAGCATTTTTATTTTTAATCATTTCTTCGGCTGCCTTGACATTCGCAGGGTCATAACCGATCTTGAGGACCAACTCCTCCAACGTCTTTATTCTGTTATCTTTTGCGAAAGATGATATTTTCTCCAGCTTAAGCTGGGTCTGGGCATCGCTCAAAGCTACCCGAAATTTCGAGGCAGAAGTTGAAGCGTGGGCCAGTGTGTGAAAGACCATCTCCCCTGTTTGCTTGTGCAGATCCATCTGATCTGTTGGATGCACGTCCTTAGCCTGGAACTCAAAGGTGGCCCTTTTGTAATCTGATATCACCTTGGGATCAGGAACTTGTGCTTGGAGGTAAGCCATATGCATCCTTCCCTTTTCTGTGTCGAATGCCAAAATAAGCCTATGCTGAGTTGTGGACGACTGCTTCTGAAACTGGGCATAGGTTTTGCTAGTGAGAGTCTGGTTTTTCTTTTTGATCAAGTCATATTTTTCAAAAATGCCCAACTTGGGCCCAGTCTTACTCGGCGGAGTATCTATGGGAGAGTCGGTGGATTTTATTGCTGTTGTTATTTCCTTAAGCTGACTCAAGCCGAAAGGGAGAGTGACTGGCTTGACCTTTGTGGTAGTTACTGTAGTAGTCGAAATTTCCTGTTCTATTGTTGCGCCGGGTGCTGAAACTGTCCTTGGCCTTTTGGTGTGCATCTTAAACTCTTCTGATGACACTTCTGTTATAGGAGGAGATGATTCCTGTCGGGGCCTCTTCTCCTTGGGGAACTGAGGTGTGGTGGTGGGTAAAGTACTCATTGAAGGCGTCTGTTGTTCAACGTCAATTTGTTGTTCCACGTCCATCAAAGTATCGGGCTCCCATTCTGTCTGATTTGCAAATTTCTCGATTTCTGGATTGGACTCGTGCACATATGGGACATTCTTATTTTTCACTCTCATTTCAGAAATGATCCCACAGGGATCATAATGCCAGGTGAAACTTGTAAGGAATTTCATCTCCCTTAACATTTTGTCAGCTTCATCACCTATGCCTCTACTATTGCAGATGAAAGAACCAATCTTCCCTTTGATCCGCAATTGTTGTTTCTTCTTAAGGGAAACAAAGTGAATATAATCAGAATTCATTATTTGCCTAATATATTCTAATGCAAAAATTCTCACCGGTACATATCTCGGCAGCTTGTAAGGTGCCAATTCACACCCGTAAACTCGTATCTCAGAGTGATTCCGATACAAGTACCAGTCTCTTGTCTTTGCGTCTTCCGAGAGATGTATAACTCTCTGGACCTCTTCATTTATTCGTGGCTCAGGCCGGCCACCCAACATACTCACCACAGGGTGGTAAAATTGATCAATGAATGCTTGGAAGTCGTATTCAATAGAGTTATGTTTCAGGAGAGAAGTCCACGCTGTGACTGGCTGGGGCTTCCCTTCGGCGTCCATCTTCTGCATGGAGAAACTAAACCTGTCGACTTGAAAATAGACGAACATGTAAGCCAGAATGGATGAATATCTGAACATGCCCTCTGTGGCGAAATTCACAAATTTGGTTTGAAGAATGCAGGTGCTACGTTCCAACGTGCTATGTCTTACGCATTTCATGATATCAAGCATATTGTTCAACCATATTTGGACAATTTGTCGGCTCACTCTTTACGTCGATTCGATCACCCTACTCATCTCCGAGCAATTTTTATTTGTTGTCGATTCTATCGCATTCGCTTGAATCCTCATAAATGTGTCTTTTGCGTAGAATCTAGCCGTCTCCTCGGTTTCATTGTTTCACGCCATGGTATCAGGGTAGATCCTATCAAGGTCAAGGCGATTCTTAACCTCCCTCCTCCTTCTTCTTTGCGTCAGTTACAAAGTTTGCAGGGGAAAGCAAACTTTCTTCGTCGTTTCATCCCGAATTATGCCAAGATTACTCGAGGTTTCACACGTCTTCTACAGAAAGGTTCAGAGTTTGTCTGGGATAAAATTGCTAACAACGCCTTTGAAGCTTTAAAATTGTCCCTCACAAAAGCTCCTCTCCTTTTTCCTCTGGATTATAGTTGAGATTACTTTCTTTATCTAGTTGCGTCCGAGTATACTATCGGCATGGTCCTCATTCAAGAGGATGATAACCACGATGAACATGTTATCTATTACTTGAGTCGAAATTTATCATCTACGGAAATCAAGTACCAACATGTTGAGAAGCTGGCCTTGGCTTCTATCCAAGAAGTCCAACGTTTCTGTCATTATATTCTCTCCAGGAAGACTACAGTGATTTCACACTATAACCCCATGCAACACATATTGACACGTCAATTGCTGGGGGGCAAGTACTCCAAGTGGATTGTTATTCTCCAGGAGTTCGATTTGGAATTCGATCGTGCCACGTCGAAGAAATCTTTAGTTTTCGCTGAGTTAATTTGTGATTTTCCCCACACTGCCACGGAAAAGGTAGTAGTTGATTCATTACCTGACGAGTCACTTTTCCTTATCAGTGCCGACAATATTTGGTACGGAGATATCATTATATATCTCCAAACTCAAACTTTCCAGCCTACTTTGTCCAGTAATGAACGACGTCGTGTCCGTTACCAAGCACGTCATTATATTATCCTCGGTGATACTCTTTACCGTCGAGGTATTGAC
>ML824255.1:31385-42331 GCA_009831015.1 Picea engelmannii | reverse complement strand
TGACTTGCAGGTACCCAATACAGATAATTATGGATGAAAAACTTTTGCGATATGATGCGTTTTTGTTTTTTGTTTCCTATGGTTTTAATTTCAAGACCTCAAGTGCCTTTTATCCGTTCTTGCACTTGCGAAAAACCTAGAACATGATCGAGCGTTGTTTTATCTCTTTTCCGGGCTCGTTATGGTTAAACGAAAAAGGAACCCCCCTGGAGTTAACTTTAATCTCTTTTCACGAATCCCTAAATATGAAAAGATTGTCGAGTGATCTTGCTCTTTTCACACTCGTTAAAGTATTTGAAATTACGCGTCCTTCGAGCGATAATTTAACCCTTTTTCGGTCTCGTTGGACTATTGTACGAAAAAGGAACTGAGAGAGTTCTCTTTTGAGTGTTTTTCCAAACTCTATAATCCTGAAAAACCTTCAAGTTTTCTATCTCTGGACTCGTTAATAAAACATTGACTAACTCGTGATGGGACCAAACCACTCCTTCTTAGGGTTCGTTAAAAATACTCTGAGGGACTCGTCCGAAGGATGAGCTTATACCAACAAGCATATGCGATCATCTTCAAGCTTGCATAAAAATAAAGAGGTACTTGCCAGAAATGGTGGGGGGAAATTTGGGAAAGGGATATGTTTCATCTTTGTGTTAAATGGCAGTAAGTGTCGCTCTTGAACATGACACCCCCTATTCATCATTTGAAGTTGGTTTGGGAAATCCATTTGTCTCTCATTCGATTTAATAACAAGGTCTTTCCATGTGTCGTCTTTGAGTCGATGCTGCCAAATCATTGGTCGTGTTGTCCATGTGTTCAAGAGAAGTCCAAATCTCTATTGTGTCAGCCATCTGCAGTTATACTTTCATTCCGTGTCAGCCTTCCCTGTGTCCAAAGTCCAATTGTCACATGCTTTGTTTCACTCATAAACTCTGTTACTCATTTCGTGTCACTGATGTGGGATACATCAAGGCCCTCCTATGACGAGTCTTGTTATGTCAACTTCATCACATTATCCGGAATCAAGACTTAGAAATTATTCAGTACCTTGAAGCTTGCATGCCTCAATGGCAAGTTTCTCGCTTTCGATAGTGGGTTTACATCATTGACCCCTGATCGAGAGATTTTGTCGAGTGTTCGACATCAACTCATTTATTCACAGTCGATGGATTGTACTATAGTACCTTGGGAGTCATTGACATTAATGGTGATTTCCCTCGCACTTGTTAACGGTATACATCAACGATCGGTAATCAAGTGGTTTCTACCATGTTCGACTTCAACTCATGTAATCACATGGTCAGATTCATACTTTGGGTGATGAGATTGAAGACCCTGGATATTATCTTTGTGATCCAGGTTGCGATGCAGTATACATGATTTGCGACACATAGATCCACTGTGTATGATTCGTGGCTATGTCGTCTTGACTGAAAATTTGTCGCACAGATCCACAGTGTATTTAGGTGGTTGTGCTATATAGTGACGGCATGGATCCAAAGTGTATGATTGGTGGCCATGACCTTGGTTTATGATGTCATCCGTCTATGATCTGAGTATGGGAATTCCTATCTCGGAATTGATACATATGATATTCTGCTGATGCTTGGATGTTTGCAGGTCTCTGATTAGATGTGATTTTGGTTCTTGGCACACACATGCAGCTTACAAAGTCTATTGACTATCATTGGTTCCGCTCTCAGACTTTGGGGGGCATTCTGTTATCCACAAATTTGGTCATTGTGATGATGTCATGATGATGGAAAATCAAGCTCTTTACCAAGAACACTTTCCTGAGGAAAGTTACAGTTGTCTTCTTCCAGAATTCATACTTTGAAACATGTTCACAGGATGCTTATACATTCACCTGCGGGAATGCTTGTTTCTCGCAAGCTACCTTAAGCTAGGGTGCGAACTTCCCACACTGTACTCATGGTTAGGGTGCAGACATGATTTTAAAGGGGAAAAAGGTAAAGATCTCGAACCTTCTAGAAGAGAATCTTCTAGAAGGATGAGTTGGCTTTCGAGTGGTTATTCAAGTACTATCATTCCAGATATCTTGGGATCATTCCCTATCCAAGTAACTAATATATCTCTTCCTATATATTGAGGAGATTGCTCATGGAAAGGGTTAAGCAAGAAGAAGTTCAGAAAGTTAGCAAGAGATTGATTAGAGAATTAGTGCAAGACTGTATGGAGGACTGATGCTATAGCGGCAAGAGACAACAGCAAGGTCATCATATGTGGTATATTTTCTTCATGCATGAGCAAGTGTGTGTGTCAGAGCTAGAAGCCGTCGAAAGGAGACCTATGACATCAAGGCCCAGGTTGTAAGTTTCTCTTTCAATTAATGCAATACAGTAATATGTCCCTTTCCCATAAAGATGATGTCACTTTATTACATAATTCCTTGATCATATGTATAGACTAGTCATTGAATATCTTAACTTGTCTTTACTTCGATTGGTTCATTTTGTTGTGATCCGGATGGGACGAGAGCATTGAAGCAAAGCTTGGAACAACAGAGATCTAAGGAAAGCGTTCATAAGGTTTGTCCATAGCCCTTATCTCTTAGTTCATTCAACAGACTAGATCTAGGGAAAGTGTATTATTCTGTCCTGTTTTGTTCTAGATACCAGGTGGATCTAGGGAGGTCGGTTTGTGTCCGCACTCACGAACTTATCCTATAACACTTGCCAGTACCTGATATTATCGTGCACTGTCGGTCTACATTTCACTTCAACGGTGTATGGGCGAGTTTGGCGGAAAGGAATCTTGTAGGAAGAAGCTGACGTAGCTAACCCGTCGGCCAGAATATTCTGTCTTCTCAGCATTACTTGCAAGTCAACCTCGTTAAAACACTTAAAAGCATCGAGAGAAGCATTCCTATATGCCCTAAGGCGCGAGTGTTTAGCAGCATACTCACCTTTAATTTGTTTAATTATTAATTCAGAGTCTCCCCTTACCATTATTTGCTTAGCACCAACTCTTTTCAACAGCTTCAGGCCAAGCATTAAAGCTTCATACTCAGCAACGTTGTTAGTGCAGTGGAAATTTAGCTTATAGGAATGATTTTCTGAATACCTTTTCCTATGATTATGCAACCAGACTCCAGCTCCTGCTCCTTCTTTACTCACATCTCCATCAAAATCCATACTCCAGAAATCAGCAGGAAACTCTTCAGTGATTACACTTTTCATCTTTGTTGCCTCACCATTTTCTGGACCTTCATCTCGACTAGCTACTTCTTCCACCAGCTGAATATCTGGCTCTTCAGTACCACCATCATTGTACAAGATGAACGAATCTAAATCTGAATGGGCAGAGTAAAGGGGGTAATTGTGAGGTTTCTCATGACTGCTAACCATATACTTCATCAGTATTTCTCTGTATAACCTCCTTTGTTGTCCAAACACTGGGATAGTGGCGTAAGACATATCCAGCTGCAGGGTTCCTTTCAACTTAGCTCCCCATGACTGGGAGAGAAACATTCCATACTTAAGCGGGATGTCTGCAAAAACCACGCCCATTACCATACTTTTTGAAGGGATCTGAACCAGGGTGATGCAGAGGTCCTTGATCAGCCCAATACATTTGACTTTGCTGGAGTCGAACGAGTGTAGATCTTTGTAAGGCCTAGTGACCTCCAATCCTAGTTTTTCCATTATTGCTTTAGGCATTAGACTATGTGAGGCACCTGAATCCAACATGGCGTTATGCAATATCAAATCATGTATGTTCAAACTGATGTAAAAGGGAGCTACATCACCGGTATCGTCTCGACCATTTACTTCAGGTCCGAAAAGGAGTTCGGGGTGATCGTCAGTAAGGTTCACAGTGTCTGAATGAGTCATTGATCCAATAGTCAAGGCCTTGGTGCCTATGTCCGGTTCAATGGCTAACGCTCTTAGTACCTATGAATGGTAACCACCTTTGTTCATCAATTCTGTAAGAGGAATAGAAATTTTTATTTTGGCCAATTCTCCCTCTAGGCTAAAAGGTGCAGGAGCTCGGGTCTGATTCATTGATTCTGGTTGGTCCACCATGTTTTTCCGCTCAGAAGTGATGGGTGGACTAATAGGTGACACTTCGGGATGTGTTGGTCTTTTAAAAAGGGTGATGTGTTTCTTCACGGGGTTGTCGGTTTTACTTTTCTCAGAAACCTTCTCAGCAGTAGTCTTCTCGGGGGTTTTCTCCATCTCAGCTACCTTCTGCGTTTCGGCCGTCTTTTTCAAATAATTTCCTTCAACCTTCTTACTTCGCAGATTGTATTGACGGTGCACCTCCAAAATAGCATTTTCAAAGGCCTATTGTCCTGCATCTTCGGCTTCCTCACTTACCTTAGTTTGATTTAGCAGAAAGAGTTCTTGCTCTTCTTGGGTGAGGAAAATGGCCTCATTATCATGAATGCCCATAAGGTTGATATGAGTGTCCTTCAATTCCTCAATTATTTCCCCCCCTTCATCAGCATAGTTTTCTTGCAGGGGAGGCCTGATCAGCTGATCAGGACCTATCTGATCTCGTTGATCTCTTTGCCTGATTTGAGGAGGGTTTCTTCTAAAATTGGGGTTTTGAATATGGGGAGCAGGTGCGTTGTCCCGTGGAGGGTTTCTATCGGATAAATTCATTCTTTCCATCATCAATTCCACCATTCGGGCCAAATAATCCAGCTTGGAATCTGTGGTCGACGTGGAAGTTTCTTATTTGATCGTGACTCTCCTTTCTGTCCTTTGACGTGCCCTTTTTGCCAACAGATTAGCCTCAACTGAAATAGCACTTTTCTACATGTCTTCAAGGGTGGAATCATTTCTTTCTCTTAGTTGGTAAGACATGTCAGCATCGAATCCATCAGGGAATTTAATCAAAGCCAAACCCTGGGGAGGTTTGATTTCCATCGGGATTGCATTATACAAGTTGTTAAAATGGGTGCAATAATCTTGTACTGTCTCACCTTGATTTCTTTTTATATTTCTGTATTCAGACATTATTTGGAGAGGGTTTTTCTTTACCTCCCATCTGTCAAGAAAGCTTCTTTGGAACGCGACAAGGTCAGGGATTGACGCAGCGGGTAAGGCTTTAAACCATTTCTTAACGTCCCATGTAAGACTCTGGGCGAAAAGTCTCAGTTGAACATCGACCTCGTCAACTTCTTGCAAATCAAAGTAGTCGTTCATTTTATCCACATGTTGTTGTGCATTTAAAGTTCTGGTTGCATCGAACTGTGGAAGTCTAGTCTGATAGTCTTGGGGCATGACATGTAGTGGTGCAGCCAACACCAAAGGGGCATATCTAGCTGCCATGACGGGTGGAGGAGGTGGCATGACAACCTGGATGGTTGGAGAGGTAGCGACTGAAGAAGGGGAAGAGGAGGGACTGAGCGGTACTGAGGTAGAGATTTGTAGTTTAGTCATGGGAGACAAGATTTCAGGGGTCCGGGGCTGCAACACCGTTGGGTAAAAAGCGAGTCCTGTCACGAAAGTTTCAGACCGTGTTCTAACCAAGATTCAGGGTGGAAAGGTATCAAGATCAAGATTTTGAGAGGAAGTTGGTTCTCTGGAAAAATAAGGAAACTTACGCAGGGAGGTATGACTCACTGACTCGACCGCTAAGGGTTTTCGCCTGAGCAACTTCTCGAGGTTATCTAACACTATCGCGTGTTCAGGGTTGGGATGAGATCGAGCATGAACTTTCTTGGAAGCCAGAACTGTTTTTGGTTTTTTATAATATATATTTTTTAATTTTATGAGTCTGAAAATAATATATACAGAATAAATCAACCTCTAAATATTACTTTTTCTCGGAATCGAACGTTCTTTTTAAGGGAAAGAAAACGTGAKATTATCAGTTTTAGTTTTTCCCCAGTGGAGTCGCCAATTATGTTAGCACTTGGTAAATTTCCTAGAGGTTGAAAAAAGAAKAAATCTACAAAGGTAACCTTAACCAACCACTTTTAAAGCWGGGATCTAGCCCWTCCAGCTTCAGAGAGGGATCTCTCTATATGATTTAGCTTTGTTTTAATTTCAGATATTAGGCTAGCTAAAAGAACTGTTGGTTTTTGTTGTAAAGGGTTTTTAAAGTTGGTTGAGACAAACTACACATCCATTGGGCTACGGGGTCTGTGTTTAATCAAATAAYAGATACAACCGGAAATKCCGAAAAKAATTTCACAGGGMGAGATAATACATTCACTGGATCTTTTGGTAATTAAAGTGATGGAGAGAGGAAAAGATAAGAAAAATAACTTCAACTAACAAGMAGTTAAGAATTTCTTAATTGAAGATATTAGAAGATAAACATTTAAATMTTTAGAATCAGAAACAGGGTATCGAAGATRAATCCTGCAACTTAAYGCTATCCATAAAGGTTAGATTCAGAAAACAAAATGAGTACAGAGAAAGAAAACATTTAACTTAGAAAATCACATCACCAGTGAACATACGCAAGAATCCTGTAAAATGCCTCTTCTTTATTAATGGTGGATCTCCTAAAAAATGATACCCCCCCATACTTCGAAAGATGAAGTATTTATAATTCATAATACAAACGTTCCTGTCATAACTGATCAGGACGTGCTCATACTATTTTTAGACTAACTAACTTAACTAATTGAAACTGTTTGATGACTCGATACAACTGTATGTTGAATTCTGGGGTAGGTCGTTGGCGAGGTGCCTTCGCAACCTCTTCTGACTGGACAGGTGACTGGACTGTGACAACTCATCTGCTAATCTAGTAGATCACACAGTTCTTCCCATCTGATATGACCTAGCACTGTGACTTTAAGCAATCTTCGATACACTTCATCCATGTCTGTATATTTAGCAAATGTAGGCTTGATGATGAAGATATGTTTAATCTCATGTTGGATACTAATATCCAACTGCAAGGCATCCATGAATGCTTTCCCTGTGATGCTTCCTTGTATCCCTGCAAACTTGGAATTTTCCTTAGACAGTTCAGTCGACCTTTTCTTGTAATCAGGGAGTGTCATTAACTTGTCATTAATGACCTTCAGGCTGGGTAAGCCCTTCCTTTGGAGATTATCTATCTTATTGAAAAACTTCTGCACTCCTTGATCCATGACTTGAATCTTCTCCTCAAGCTGAAGCATGAGACCTCTTTTGGTCAGAACCCGTTTCACCTCCAATATAGTTTATGTCCTTTCCTCAATCTTCAATTCTTCGAGTTCTTCCCGGGTCTTGGAATTCAAGAACCTTATGATTTCATTAGCTTGTGTTGGCATGTCCCTCAGCTCCATTCTGATTTTCTCCACATCTTGTTTGCTTCTCTCGAGTAGCTCATTTTGTTCAAACATGATTTGAACCATTGGCCAGATTTCATTTATGGACTTAGAAATATCTGTCCACACAATCTCTTTGACCTCAGCCAAAGTTTTTACTGCCATTGTTTGTTTCTGGAGCTGCTGTAACTCCTTCCTGATTTTCTCATTCACCTGTTTCTCTTTGGATAGACTTGTCTGGAAAGAATTCTTTAGCTCTTGGAGATTCTCCACTTCTTTCTTAAGCCTGCTGATTTCTTACTCTTGCAGGTTCATTCTCTCCATTGACTTGGCCAAGTTTGTTGTTTCTTCTGGTAGTGGCACTGATGCAGCAGATGGAACGGATGTCACTTCTACTGTGCTCAATCCTGCAATTGGGATAGCACTTAATGGGATGCCTTCCATTGTATTTTCCTGCTCTTTCTCTTTCAGCAGTCTTTCCATCTCAGCCTCCATCTCCTTTAGCTGAGCATTCTTCTCCATGAGTAATTTTAACATCTCATCCTTTTCCCCTTCCTTTTCAGCTATCTCCTTAGCCTATGGGTCCTCTGTTGGAGGGAGCTTTAGCTGTTTTCTTAAGGATATGATGTCAGCATTTTTATTTTTAATCATTTCTTCGGCTTCCTTGACGTTCGCAGGGTCGTAACCGATCTTGAGGACCATCTCCTCCAACGTCTTTATTCTGTTATCTTTCGGGAAAGATGATATTTTCTCCATCTTAAGATGGGTCTGGGCATTGCTCAAAGCTACACGAAATTTCGAGGCAGAATCTAAAGCATGGGCCAGTGTGTGAAAGACCATCTCCCCTGTTTGCTTGTGCAGATCCATCTGATCTGCTGGATGCACGTCCTTAGCCTGGAACTCAAAGGTGGCCCTTTTGTAATATGATATCACCATGGGATCAGGCACTTGTGCTTGGAGGTAAGCCATATGCATCCTTCCCTTTTCTATGTCGAATGCCGAAAGAAGCCTATGCTGAGATGTGGATGACTGCTTCTGAAACTGGGCATAGGTGCTGCTAGTGAGAGTCTGGTTTTTCTTTTAGATCAAGTCATATTTTTCAAAAATGCCCAACTTGGGCCCAGTCTTACTCGGCGGAGTATCTATGGGAGAGTTAGTGGATTTTATTGTTTTTGTTATTTCCTTAAGCTGACTCGAGCCGAAAGGGAGAGTGACTGGCTTGACCTTTGTGGTAGTTACTGTAGTAGTCAAAATTTCCTGTTCTATTGTTGCGCCGGGTGCTGAAACTGTCCTTGGCCTTTTGGTGTGCATCTTAAACTCTTCTGATGACACTTCTGTTACAGGAGGAGATGATTCTTGTCGGGGCTTCTTCTCCTTGGGGAACTGAGGTGTGGTGGTGGGTAAAGTACTCGTTGAAGGCGTCTACTGTTCAACATCAATTTTTTGTTCCACGTCCATCAAAGTATCGGGCTCCCATTCTGTCTGATTTGCAAATTTCTCGATTTCTGGCTTGGACTCGTGCACATATGGGACATTCTTATTTTTCACTCTCATTTCAGAAATGATCCCGCAGGGATCATAATGCCAGGTGAAACTTGTAAGGAATTTAATCTCCCTTAACATTATGTCTGCTTCATCACCTGCGCCTCTACTATTGCAGATGAAAGAACCAATCTTCCCTTTGATCCGCAATTGTTGTTTCTTCTTAAGGGAAACAAAGTGAATATCATCAGAATTCATTATTTGCCTAATATATTCTAATGCAAAAATTCTCACCGGTACATATCTCGGCAGCTTGTAAGGTGCCAATTCGCACCCGTAAACTCGTATCTCAGAGTGATTCCGATACAAGTACCAGTCTCCTGTCTTTGCGTCTTCCGAGAGATGTAGAACTCTCTGGACCTCTTCATTTATTCATGGCTCAGGCCGGCCACCCAACATACTCACCACAGGGTGGTAAAATTGATCAATGAATGCTTGGAAGTCGTATTCAACAGAGTTATGTTTAAGGAGAGAAGTCCACGCTGTGACTGGCTGGGGCTTCCCGTCGGCATCCATCTTCTGCATGGAGAAACTGAACCTGTCGGCTTGAAAATAGACGAACATGTAAGCCAGAATGGATGAATATCTGAACAAGCCCTCTGTGGCGAAATTCACAAATTGTTCATGGATATTATTGGCCAAGAAGGTACTGTAATCAAACTGCGTGGTGGGTTGTTCATCGTTCGAGAAAATTGACAGAAAGCCCGGGATGGGTTCATCTACTCATTGATCAGAATAGTAACCAAGCAGGGCACACAGGGAAGAAATGATTTGATTTCCTTTGGTGGAGAACATGGAAGAAGGGTAAGGGGGGTTGGTGGAAGGGAGTGGAGCGGAAGTGGGGAGAAAAAGCTCAAATATCTGAGCTCTCTATGGGAAAGTCATTTTTTGATAAAGCTCAGTGAGGATTTCTAAGTTGAACGGGGACGCAGATTCAGCAAGGGTAATTTGCATCATCTGGTCGATATCTTCTGGGGTGATAAAAAAAAGGACGTCCCCGGATGAAGAAATGATGGCTTTCTAGTCAGGGATGTAATGGGCTTGACATTTGAGGGCAAATTCAGGGAAGTGATGAATCTGGGGAAAGAAATACAGGGGCAAATTGGACTCCCAGAGTCTAATTTCGTCGCTCTGGTCCAGGAAAACTTCCCGGATCCATGACTGAAGATCAGAAAAATCGAAGCTGCATATAGTATCGGCTATCAAGCGATCTTTATCGACCAGGGGAATTTTATCCAGGTCAACCGGAGGAGGAAGGAAAGGATTCTCTTCTTCTTCCGCTTGTCTGGTCTTTGACACCATTTCAACAATTGTACCTGCAATAAACAATACGTTAGTGGGGTCGACTGACTGTAGGTGAAGGTGATGCGGAAGCAATGGAGGAAAAAAATTTCTGGCATGAGGGATGAATAACGAATACACAAGGGAAACAGTAGTTTTATTTAAAAATGGGTTGGTTGGACGCGGGAAAATAGTTAGCATGACAATGGGTATATTATCCAGTTATAAATGGACAATGGGCCACTTGGGATGAGATGGCAGATGACGGTGGCCAAAGCATACGGATGAGTGACGTGGAGGCATGTGATTGGAGGTAAAAATCGTCGAAGGGGGATAGTCATGAATGGAAAGGGTAAAGGCCTGACAGCAGGGACTGACAGCAGTTATGGGATGGGACTCAACCCGGGAGCAAGTGGGACAAGTGGACTTAGTGGAGGATGACCTCCCGGAGTGATGGAGGCTGTCAGACGGCATAAGGTGAAAATACCTTTGGACCAATAGGATGATGCCAGCTGTAAAATGGGCCTGCTGCAAAGAATATTCTTTCCGGACCCCCCCCCCCTTTGATTAAAAGCAGAAAACCAAGGGGGGTCTGAAATCCATCGTGATCCGTTGATCTGCGCGCTGGTTTCCTGACCGCAGATCTTAGCGCCCTCCTTAATACCAATTCTGGACCCCCCCCTTCCATTAAAGGCAGAACGGAGGGGGGGTCCGGAATTCAATGTGAACCATAGATTTTAGCGCACTATTCTGGGCCATCCAGATGTGCACCCAAGTTATAACCAATTTCGGACCCCCCCCCCTCCGTTAAAGACAGAACGGGCGGGGGGGTCCAGAATCCAATATGGGTCGTAGATTCACACGCTCTCTTCTGGACTGTCCAGATCTC
>ML824254.1:34584-45268 GCA_009831015.1 Picea engelmannii | reverse complement strand
CAATGATCAGTCTTTAATTCGAATCTTCATCCAATAAGGTAGTGTCTCCAAACCTTCAAGGCATAAACTATGGCTAATAACTCCAAATCGTGCGTCGCGTAGTTCTCCTCATGCCTTCTCAACTTTCTCGAAATGTAAGCAATGACTCATCCGTCTTGCATCAAGACTCTGCCTAAACCTTCCTTGGATGCGTCAGTGCATACCAAGAAGTCTGCATCCATGTCAGGGACCTTTAGTATTGGTGCGGTTGTCAGCAACTCCTTAAGCCTCCGAAAGGCCTCCGCGCATTTCTCTGTCCAAACAAACTTCTTGTTTTTCTTCTGCAGTTCCGTGATCGGATTTTCTATCTTCGAAAAACCCTCGACAAACCGTCGATAGTATCCTGCTAACCCCATAAAACTACACACTTCTGTGACATTCATTGGCACAGGCCATTCCATAATAGCCTCAACCTTGGCTAGATCCACGACGATACCCTCGCCGGAGATGACATGCCCTAAGTAGTGAATCCTCTATTGGTAAAAAGAACATTTGGACAACTTCCCATACAATTTGTGTTCTCGTAAACATTGTATTACCAAGAGCAGGTGCTCGTCATGCTCCTTCGTCGTCTGAGAGTAGATCAAAATATCGTCAATGAATACTTGGACGAACTTGTCCAAGTACTTGCAGGACACCCCGTTCATCAAACTCATGAATACCCCTGGGGTGTTTGTCAGTCCAAATGGAAAAACAGTAAACTCGTAATGTCCATATCTCGTCTTAAAGGCTGTCTTAGGAATGTCATCCTCCTTGAATCGTAACTGGTGATATCCGGATCGCAAATTGATCTTGGAGAACACCGTCGCACCCTTCATTTGATCGAATAGATCATCAATTCTTGGTAAGGGATACTGATTCTTGATCGTAGCCTTGTTTATTTGACGGTAGTCAATGAAAAGCCTCCACAATCCGTCCTTCTTTCGAATGAAAAGAACTGGTACACCCCATGGTGACACACTAGGACGTATTAGTCCCAGGTCCAACAACTCCTTCAACTGCATTTTCAACTCTTTCAACTCCGGGGTCGACATCCGATAAGGCGTTCTTGCTATCGGCTCAGTTCCCGGTTTCAGGTCTATGGTAAAATCCAGTTCCCTCTCCGGTGGCATCCCAGGCAACTCCTCTGGAAATACGTCCGCAAACTCCTTCCCCACCGGAAGGTGTTCTAGGCCTTCCGCTACTCCTTTTTCGTTTAGTGCGAGGATCTCATAAAGTTTGCACACCTTGCGCATACTCTTCCTTAACTCTAAGGAAGAGATGAACCGCAGGGAAACTCCCTGGTTCTGTCCTATAATCACACGTCTTTGTCCTTCATCATCCACCAAGTTCAACCGTTTTGTCTTACAGTTGAGAATCGCCTCATGCGTTTCCAACCAATCCATACCGATCATGATGTCATAAGATCCTAATATCGTGACGTACAAGTTGGCTCTCGTGACAAACTCTCCCAGGTTAAGGGCACAACCCGTAACCTTTCCTCCGACCTTCTGTTTGGCTCTCGAAGCCATCTCCACGAAGCTAAACTCATCTTGTTCGAATGCCTTTACCTTAATCCTTTTTAGTGCTGCACTAGAAATGAAACTCTCAGTAGCTCCTAGATCTATCAAAACGCTAAGGGTCTGGTCAGCGACTGTACCTGTCATCTCGAGCACAGTCGACTGGTGCTCTGCCTGGCGGTTGTTCACCGCTGCATGAATCCGATGGGCCTTGCCCATATCTCCCACGGTAGTGGGTCCGGCTAATCCGATCGTCCTGGCCCTCTCCAAAGGACAGTCGCGTTGGTAGTGTGGCTCCCCACACGTCCAACACCCCTTCTTTGGCCCCGTAGTCCTGGTACCTGAAGTAGAAGAGGACTGCCCACCTGCCTGATAGCCTGGTCTGTTCTGCTGAACAGGCCTAAACTGCTGCTGCTGCGGGCGACGCTGCTGCTGGTGCTGTGGTCCTCAATAAGGTGTCCACTGCTGAGGTGGTGGTCGTCGAGGTGTAGTGATCGTGGATCCCCTATGGAAGCCACGATGTCCCAGTGTATGTATCGCTGGTGTCTGATGTCGCGACGCCCCCGATGAACTCTGCCCTGCAGGTCTCGCTGAAGTCCTGGTCTGCCCCCCACTGATAAGCTCCTCCTCTGCTATGAGGGCCTTTTGGACAACGTCGTGCAAGGTTTGAGGCATCACGATCCTAACCTTTGCATGCAGACTACCATTAAGGCCAAACACGAACCTGTTGACTTTGAGCTTCTCTGTGTTAAGGTGCGGAGCATACCGGAGCAGCTCCATGAATCGTGCCTCTTAATTGGGCACCATACGACCTCCCTGTCGTAGCACGTTGAACTCGTTGAGCTGACGCTCAATGAATTCCTCAGAAAGGTACCTCTCTCGGAACCATTCCTCGAACAGTTCCCATGAAACATCTTCCACGACCATGTTCAGCTGCGACAGGAGCGTCTTCCACCATAGTACTGCGCTCCCCTTTAGTTGGAAGACCGCCATGTGGAGCTTCATGTTAGAGGTATAATCGCGAAGTGCGAAGCACATTGCCATATTCTCTAACCAAGCCTCGGTGGCTGCGCCATCTGGGGCGCCAAAGAACTCGGGAAATTTTACCTTCTCGAGTTCACGGTGAATGCTACCTGTGACGGCTGGTGCGCACGGCAGAACCTCAGGGGGTGCTGGTGCCCTAGCCTCGTCTCTGTCCAAACGGCTGATCAGAGCCTCGGACATGCGCTGAAAGGATCTCATCATCCCCACAACATCACCAACTGATATATGTTCCTGCCCGAGAACTTGCTCGCCTCCCTGGGGGTTAGACCCCTCAGGCGTGGATGCTGCTGGAGGCGTCTCGCCTCCTCCCCTAGCACCTCGTCGTCTGCCTCCGCGGCCTCCTCTAACCATGATTACCTGCACGCACACAATCAACTCAATCAACAACAGTATAAAAAAACCAACTCATGTCAACGAAAGCCATAGCGAACCCCAAGTCGCAGGTCGAACCGGCTCTAATACCATATGTAACAACCCTCCTATGTTAAGGACAACTACTCTGACAACAGGTGCAAATTTATTTTTTTTGTTTTAACCATGTGTGCGCGCGTGTAGGGAAGCAACCCCCCCTGACTCTTCGTCCCCACTCGAACCAACAAGACGCGAGTAAGACGAACACAATCAAGACGACCCGACATGTCATAGTGACAACAAGAAATAATGCCCCTGGACATAAGGCGTGCAACTAGAGGTTGTAAGCAGAAAAAGACACCAGGGGTTAGGCACAGTACTGTCACAGAATGAAAGAATCCAATAGTAGAGTCGCATTAGTGGAACTGTGCCTTTAAACAGCCCGAGACTACTGATACGGCTCAGAGTGTGTCGCAAGAGTGGAATTGTGCCTTTAAACAGCCCGATACTCTTGATACGACACTGAATCCCTTCCATCGAAATACACACAGACAAAAATACTAAACTACAAGAGGTTTCTATATCCCGCTCGACATGAACCGACTACGCACTACAATACCACCAAGTATAGCCAATTCAGGGACACTCATGACCTCTACGGGAGATGCAAATCAGGAGAACTCCAATAACGACCCACTCCTATTGAGACCCGAAGACATCAATCAGGATCAATGCTCCATTAATTATTATCAATCTGCGAGACTTTATTCTGAGGTACTACCAATAATTTCAACCCCCCAACAATTGTTATAAGGTCAGTAGGCACTACTTCAGGGACAAACAGGAAGCACAAGCGCATGGCATTTTTCTGTAATTGCCATAATTGTGCAATGATATCATACCCTAAGGGTAAACCCTTGAACATTTACAACCTCCATAATAACTTGCCCTTCTGGCCAATTATTACCATATTTGTAATATCCTTACTAAATAAAAGCAGTGCAATTTAAACATCGTCATTAGTATTTTCATTTAAACAATATTGACATCGCAATTCGACATCATCATAAACATTTAATCAAATATTCCAATTGCAATTAAACAATGACTTATCATTACCATTCTTCTCGCATAACATTCTAATTAAATAACATAGACATTTCAACTAAATAATATTGATGTGGCAACTGAACACATACTTAACGTTGCAATTCCTCCAGCACTAACATTTCATTTAAATAACATATTTATTTCAATTAAACCATTACAACTATGGTAGGACCATATATTAACACTGCAATAACAATGCCCAAGGTAAGTAAAACCCTAATTATCCCCAGGCCTAACTGTGGTAGAGCCAATATTGAATATTTAAATCATTAAGGCAACATTCGAATAAACATTTAAACATTGAAATAAACATTTTAAATCAATGAACTTTTAAAACCCTTAACTAACGTTCTAAATAAACTTTCGCAATAAACAATTAAATCATTAACATTTTAAAATTATTGAAGTTACCATTCGAAACAAACTTTTAACCATTGGAATAAACATTTAAATTTATTGAATATTTAAATCATTTAAAGTAGCATTCGAATAAGCATTTAACATTGAAATAAACATTGAAATCAATGAACTTTTCACATTCGAATATAAACTTTTAACAATTGAGATAACATTTAAATTTATTGAATATTTAAATCATTTAAAGTAGCATTCGAATAAACATTTAAACGTTGAAATAAACATTAAAATCAATTTAATTGATAACCAATTTATTAAGCTCTCGACAATTTACCAGCCAGTTATGGGCGCTTTAACTTTCCTTCTGCGGTGAATGTTCATGATGGATTATCTCTGGAATCTAAAGGTCGGTAGCGAGCTATGGCAGGTAGCTGGAACAACATTAATATTCATTCACAAAATCAACATGTGGACAACCTCAGCGTTTAAGGGATAAATGCACAGCCTTGGTGTCGGTGAACGTTGAGAAAAACGAGGGCGAGATGGCAGAGGTTAGGTTACAGCGGCGCTGCCCCCGGGTTAGCATCTCGATGGCATCATTAACAGGGCGTAGCCTCCTAAAAGCTAACTAGGAAGTGGGTGGGAGGTCACTTATTACCCCCCGTTCTGTTCTGGTTGCTATACGCATCTCTGTTATCAATTATACAAATTTGCATTAAAAAAAAATGAAATGCATGTAAAAAGAAACCCTACGCTCCAGCTGCCAACCAACATCCATACTTCGTTGCATCATTAAAAAAATTGCTCATTTACTCTTCGATATAATTGAGATTCAGTGATTATGGCTACCCCATTTTAATATTTCAATGTTTACACCCTCCACTGTTAATTGAAACGAGCAACCCATAAGGAGAATGTTCAACGCCGTGCATCAGTGCACGTTCGATCTCTTCAATCGATCCAGGACCTTCGATGTCTGGGTGATCCAGTGGATTTTAAAAGTATGAAAGGGTTACCCAATTGATTTTAAAAGTCTGAACCGTATTCATCAAGGATAGGGTTGGAATTCGAAACTAAGGTGAGAGTTAAGGTTGAAGTGAAATTTGAGAATTAATTAGGGTTGGAATGCGAAAACTAAAAGAGTTTTTGATAGGAGGAATTATAATTTGGGAAGAGGATTACGCCAGAAATTACAACATAAACGGATCTGGAATTACCCTTTAATTGAATTAACAAGCCAACAATGTTAAATCTGGCGAGGATGCTGTCAATAAAATTGGGTTGACGGAAATGTAAATGTAAGGCTAACCTTGTTTCCAGTTACGGGAAGAAGTTCTTTTGAAAGTTCGGCATGAATTAAAAATACACAGTAGTGATCGGAAATACAAAATTAGCCCTACGATTTGGAATCCCATAACCCCGGCAAAACGAATTTACAATTCAGAAGAAGCTATCACTATTCAAATAAATAAAATGCATCAGGAAACCGCCTTTGTTGTGGCTGCCGCTGCAACACAGTTCAAGGGAATAAATTGATACCCAACTGTTTTAAAACGATTTGGCCAACGGACAGGGCTCAAGACCTCCGCCCCAAAAATCCCATCGTGCATCCTACATTGTGTTCAACTAGAACGAGAGGGCACAAGGATTGAAGCCAACTAGTGTTCTTATAAGTACAGTCATTTAACTAGTGTTCTTATAAGTACAGTCAACATCAGTGAGAGAGAAAGAAACACTCGCAACAAAGGCAAAGGCAATGGAAACACAGGTAACGGACCGGGTAAGAGTTTGAGCATACTCAGTTGAGCGAGAGGAAAAAAAACAGTGCCCCGGTGAAGGAGAAGGTCCGCTGGAATCTAGCCCATAGTATGTATAACAAGCCCAAGATATAAATGGGGATACCCACAAACAAACCCACGACAGATATAGTATGCCAATGTAGAAATATCCCACCGTAGAATTTTTTTTATGACAGTCATGGAAAACACCTAGCAAATAAGAGGAAACCGACCGAACATAATATAGCCTCAACTATGAACACTCCCCTTCCATAAAAGGAGCGCCCATACCCAAACAGTAACCACATGCCCCATAAAATATATTTTTTTCATAAATTGAGCCATATAAAACAGAAACGAAGTAACCCGAACCCCATACATATTTACTAGTAAGCCTAACTGAACTGGTTATAAAAGCGAGATTTTTTCTGAGTTTAAGGACAAGGAAAGGACATTTACATCTATACAATCACAATCTCAACAATATCTCACCATGAATTCTACCCTACTCAGTTCAGGAACATAACTTTGCCTTATTTGCTTGCCGCGACGATTCCTTGCTCCTGCCGCTCCTTCTCCTACTTGCCGACCTCAATGAGCTCACCGGTACCTCCCAGCCAAACGCTAGGGGTACTCTTCTTCCCCCTCAGCCCCCCGAGCCGCAAAGGGTCCACACACAATCAGAGAGTAACTAGCTCCTCAGGTCGCCTCCAAGGCTGAGCTACCACTCAAGTCTGCTGAGGATTCCCAACTCCTACCAGCAATCAGTGAGTCTCTATTCTCTTAGCATAGCCATACCAATCTCAACAAAAAAAAAGGCCCCATCCTTTCCCCTCTCCCTTTCTTTTATCCCCTCAAACCCTAATTCTTCTTTTTCTCAGGTTTTCCCCCCTTTTTCTCTTTTGACTTTCTTATTTTTCTTTTTAGTTTATTTTGTTTATATATTTCATTTTTATTTTATTCTTTTTTTCAAAAACTCAAAGAGCATGCGCGCTCATTTTTAATTTCCTTTTATTCTCACATGTTTAACTTGATTTGTTTGTAATTTGTTTATAATATAAATAAATATATATATAATTTCATTTTTTCTATTAATAAGCATGCATTCATCATTTAATTTACCATTAATATATCTGTATATTTAGGATTACTGAGAGATTAAGGCGATGGAAAACCAGTATAGGGGAAAAGTAAATGTTTCACAAAGACGAATAAAGAGGATTTACGAGGAGGGATGGCGATATAGGAATGTGAACTAGACACGTAAAAGGGAGATGGATACTAGAAGATCTAGGCGATGGAGGATAGTTTTATTAGGTAGACAAGGATAAAGAGAGGGTGATGGTCTGATTTTTTTTTGTTTACTTTTTTTTTTGAATTTACATTTGTTAAGGCCACACTAAAATTTCCCCCCCGGTTTCTAGAAGGTCCTAGGCTTAGGGTTTAGATTCAGAGCTAGGCGATGATTGGTTAAGGGTAATGCTTAAGGTTTTATTTAGGTGCTGAAAACTTAGGGCTAATTAGGCTGACTCCTTCAACCACCTTTATCGTGACGTGCCCTTCAGGTCACACCACGTGCGCCAAGGGTGCCACTCACCTCTGGAATTTCTTTTGGCGACGTGCCCTTCAAAATGCACCATGTGCTCCAAGGGTGCCACTCGCCAACTGAGTTTCTTTTGTGTGACGTGCCCTTCAGGATGCACCACGTGCTCCAAGGTTGCCACTCACCAACTGAACTGATTGGTAGACCTCTATAACCCCTGGAGTCAACACTCCGCCAGGTGAACTAGTAGGAGACTAAGGGCTCTAAGGAATAAGGCCCCCACCTTATTGCGCACCCCTTAAAATCATCGTGAGCGACTGTCGCAGTCGGCCCTCATGGCATCGTGGGTCCTCTCGAACTAGGTAATCGTTAACCTACAGTTCGAGCCACGGCGGGAGTCCTAGAAGGCGGTTGCAGGGTTGTTGTCCACCCCTCTCCCTCAACCTCTCTGCAATCGTGTGTGGCCCCTTTACTCCATATGTGAGTCAAGTCGGCCAGCTATCGTCAGCCTGAATCACCAATAATCATGTCAGAAATGTCGACATCAAATCATCAAATCAAATGAAACATCATAATAAACATATCAACCCAAAAGCACACTCCCTGAGTCAGTCCGGAGACCAAGGGGGTTCTACCGATGCCTCTGCATCCTCAAGGTCAAAAACCCTGCACACTCAATAAAACTGAGTCAATAGCACCTGTCTACATCAAATAGTAACACATCATGTCATATGCCAATCACATCATAATCAAATATAAAAGGTCTAACATAAAAAGGGTCCAGATCACTTGCGAGCAAGTGTCCTCAAATAATAAGTGTTCCCAGTGCGCCAGAGAGGGATGTTACATACACCCCCTCTTGGCCTAAACTTCGTCTCGAAGTTTCTCAGTATACATGCAAAAATAAAGTATCATAGTTTCATAAGTCTATCTATCAAAAAAAAATGGAAACTGCTGACACATATCATCTGCGTCCTCCCAGGTCGCCGAGTGTGGACTATAACTGTCCCACTGGACCTTGAACTGATCTACCGTTCGACGTCGCAACTGTCGAACGCGATGATCTAATATGCGGACCGGCTCAGCCATGAGCGCTCCCTCATCCGATACATGCAAGGAGCTCAGGTCAATCACATGTGTAGGATCACTAATATAATGTCTCAAAACAGATACATGAAAAACATCGTGCATACACCTGAAAGAATCAGGCAAGGCTAGTCGATAGGCCACAGGCCCCTTTCTCCCCACAATCTCGAAGGGTCCCACGAACCTAGGAGAGTGTTTATCTCCCTTTCCAAACTTGATCGAACTCTTATGCGGTTTAACCTGCAAGAAGACTCGATCGCCGATCTCGTAACTACGGTCAACTCGGTGCGCATCGGCATAACTCTTCTGTCGATCCTGCGCTTCTTTTATCCTTTGTCTTATGGTTTGCATCTACTCTTCCATTTCTTGGATCGCTTCTGGTCCCACCAGGACCCTATCCTCAAGCCGATCCCAACTCAAGGTCGCCCGACACGGTAGCCCATAAAGGAACTCAAAAGGCGCCATCTTAATGGTGCTCTGGTAACTGTTTTTGTAAGCGAACTCTACTAGAGGCAAGAATTCCTCCCAACGCTTTTGTTGGTCCATTATGTACATGCACAACATGTCTTCCAAGGTTTGGTTCGTGCGTTCGATCTGTCCGTCCGTCTCTGGGTGATGTGCAGTGCTAAAGTTAAGTTGGGTTCCCAAGGCCTCTTGGAAACTCATCCAAAATTGTCCAGTAAACACCGATCCTCAATCGGATATAATATTTTTAGGCATGCCATGCAGCCTCACAATCTCGCTGATGAAAACTCTCGCTATGTCAGGTTCCTGATACGTCGTACACACAGGAATAAAGTGAGCACTCTTCGTCAGAGTGTCTACTACTACAAAAATCGAGTCGTGTCTCCTTGCCGTCAGCGGCAACCCAACGATAAAATCCATCGATATAACTTCCCATTTCGATTACGGAATGTCATGTGGTTGAAGTAATCCCGCCGAGTGTCCATGTTCAGCCTTTACCTACTGACACTCTGGACATCTAGCCACAAAGTTAACTATGTCGGCCTTCATTCCCTTCCAGAAAAATAATGGTTTGAGGTCTGCCCTCATCTTCGTAACTCCCGGGTGAGCCATGTAAACTTCTCTATGAGCCTCGATTAGGATCAACATCCTTAACTCGTCGTTTGGCGGTACGTAAATCCGACCTCTAAACCTCAATAACCCATCGTTATCCAAAGAATATCCCTCATATCGTGATACCGTCATCGTGTTTTGTCCGATAAAATCTTTGACTTCCTTGTACCAGTCATCATCACGCTGTAAGGTAAGAATCTTCTCACGTAGATTTGTTTGAAGAGGTAACACTGAAAATATGCATGGCCTTTGGCTCAAGGCATCCGCCACTCGGTTCACTGTTCCCTTTATGTAAGTAATCTCGAAATCGTATTCGCTAAGTAATTCCGACCAACGCCGCTGTCGCGCGTTCAGGTCGCTTTGCGTAAAAATGTGTTGTAGTCCACAATGATCAGTCTTTAATTCGAATCTTCCTCCAATAAGTTAGTGTCTCCAAACCTTCAAGGCATAAACTATGGCTAATAACTCCAAATCGTGCGTCGCGTAGTTCTCCTCATGCCTTCTCAACTTTCTCGAAATGTAAGCAATCACTCGTCCGTCTTGCATCAAGACTCCACCTAAACCCTCCTTGGATGCGTCAGTGCATACCAAGAATTCTGCGTCCATGTCAGGGACCTTTAGTATTGGCGCGGTTGTCAGCAACTCCTTAAGCCTCCAAAAGGCCTCCGCGCATTTCTCTGTCCAAACAAACTTCTTGTTTTTCTTCTGCAGTTCCATGATCGGATTTGCTATCTTCGAAAAACCCTCGACAAACCGTCGATAGTATCCTGCTAACCCCATAAAAATACGCACTTCTGTGA
>ML824254.1:0-21396 GCA_009831015.1 Picea engelmannii | reverse complement strand
CTTTCTTATTAACTAAACCAGAAACAACTTTAAACACAAAAATATAAAAAATAATACACTTTAAACACAGTTCAGATTGGACAGTTTAAACACAGTTCAGATTGGACACTTTAAACATAGTTCAGATTGGACAGTTTTGTGTTAAGTTGTTTTTGTGTTTTTGTATCAACACTACTCTTGGTGATTATCCTGGAGTCCTCCTTGGCAAACAGTCCACTTAAGATCATGGTTGAGATCAAACCCTTGGGGTTTTGATCCATGATATTTAAACAGAAAATTCTGAGCATATTAAAAGAATAACATCCATACATCAGGTACAACTTTATTTTCTATTTAGGTAAGTACATAATTTATTTTAGTTTGAAATCTGCACTTAGTTTATATACAGAAATCTGCACTGATTATAAGTCATATACCTAACATTTTTATAACTGGTTTGTTCACAGGTTTAAAATTGACCTTTAAATGGCCCGATCAGCTCCACTGCAATCCTCATCTGCCAAAGTGCAGGGGTCCCTAATCCTAGGGGCTAGTTGTACTTTCTTGTTTGAAATTGTTACTGCAATGTGTTTTTTTCCATGTGGAGTTTAATGGAACTAACATCTAAATGTGTGTTCAAAATTTGACTCTTATGCTTTTCACTCATTTTCCCTTCGTAAGTACAATCATTAGTTTTGGATTGGAGGTTACAGTTATTCAACCTTGGATATTATTTTTTTTTCTATTGATGAAAAAACTTTATCTGTATCTGTTAGTTTTGAAGTGAATTTTAGATTTGTAGAAGCTCAAATTTTTTTAACTAACCATAATGATTCAGGTTAGGACACTGATCCAGAGATATTTTAGTAAGGCTCTAGATGGAAATGATATCCTTATTTCACCAACTGCACCTACGGTTGCCTATAAGATAGGTGTGGTTGCCTGAATTTTATTTTTGTCTAAAATTTTTGCAGGTTACTCAACATTACTGCATTGGCAACCCTATAATAGTTTCTGGCTAATAAAGTTTCCATAATGATGAATCTTTGTATGCTAGTTTCCATAATGATGAACAGGATTCCGAATTGCAATAAAGTTCAATCAATCTGTATCTACAAGACCTTATGAAAAATCCTATGTCTTAACACAACGTACAAAGTTCAATCAATTCTGTATCATATGACGCTACAATCATAGCATGAATGTATATCATAACTCAAATTTGGATGTATGTGCACTCATAATTCGAAGTCAAATCAATTTCAACTCGACCAGCTAAATTATCAATTTTAACAGTAAAATGCGTGAAATTTATTTGTCCCCACAAGACCATAAAAAGCATGAATGTAAATCAGGACACAACAAAATAAATCATCCATGTTGTGTCTGCGGGATAGCAAAAGCATGAACGTATATCATAAATCAATCAATTAAATCAATCAATGATAGCAAAAGAAGAAAAAAATAATGCATCTCAGAAAAATCTTGCTAGGTCCTTGTTCGCAACTGTGCAAAAGTCTTTTTTTTATATAAAACATATATTGGGGTAGTAAAATTGGTAGAAAAAAAAGGTGTCGTGGATGAGGCCGTAAGCCTTTCGGCGTTCACCATCCGTGGGGTGAACACTGAAAGGCTTACGGCCTCTCCACGACCACTACAATTTTAAAACTAAAATTTTAAACTAAAACTTTAAAACTAAAATTTTAATACTAAAATTTTAAAACTAAAATTTTAAAACAAACATTTAGAGCTTACCTGCAAACCACCATGAACTGCGAACTCTGCACGACCTCTCCACCTGCGCTCGGTGACCTCCACGACCACCACCCGCGCTCGGCGACCTCCACCCGCGAACTCTGCGAACTATGCACAACCACCACCACCCGCGAACTTTGCGAACTCTGCACAACCCGCGAACTCTGCGAACTCTGCGAAATCTGCGACCACCACCCGAACTCTGTGAACTCTGCAAAATCTGCACAACCCGCGAACTCTGCGAACTCATTGACCACCACCCGCGAACTCTGTGAACTCTGCACAACCACCGGCGAACTGCGAACTTTGCACAACCACCCGCGAACTCACAAATTTTTGAAAACTTACAACACTCGATGTGTGGGTAATATATAAACTCTCTTTCGGCCGAAAGATAGTTCAGCCAAACTAATGTTCGGCTGAATAATATTTCGGCCGAACTAACTTTCGGCCAAAAAATTATTGCCGGAAAGAAAATATCCGACCGACCAATTTTCTACACGCAAATCGAGGGGGCGGTTATTGCACCGTTCGATTTGACGTTTATTTTTTCGGCCGAAAAATAGTTCGGCCGATAAGATTATCCTTCGGCCGAAAAATAATTTTAGTTCGGCCGAATTTTTTTTTTCGAAATTTTGGAGACCCGATTGTCACGAAAGTGTAACCCACCTTCGTGATTCCACCCTGTAGTTAGATAGGAATTTAATTCTAGATTTGATAGCTTTAGAGTCCAAGAAGGAAAACGGATATAGACACCCTCCTTTATACATTGTAACATTAGCCTGAGCATAGAAGAGAAGCATTCGTATTCAATAAGAGAAGAGCAAGCAGAGAAGTGTATGAAGAACACCCATGTACAGACATTTGAATTAATAGAAGAAATCTTTGATTCAAATTCATGGTTTGTGTTGTTTCTCTGTGTATCGATGTTATGCTCATGAATGGTTGCTTCCTGTTATACATTTTCTTTTATATGCTGTGTATGTGATTTCATGGTTGAATTGAAATCTGAGAGGAAGAAGGAATTAGTTTCAATTGTTTCTCTATTTAGAGCAGAGAATTCCTGCAAAGAGTGCAGTTGAATTTGTCCGCAAGGAGTGCGTTGACAAAGGGCTTCAGATAGAGATAACTTTTGTTCTAAGTTCCCGGGGGTACAGTTGAGTAGAGGAGCCATGCAAGGAGTGCGCAGGCCAAGTTAAGACTCAGAGTTGCGATATTGAGCAAAGGGAATTAAGACTGTTGCTACAGGAGTGCGCAGAGTCGAGGGACTTCAACACTTAGTCGAGGTTGAAGGTTTTCCACAAGGAGTGCGTGCAATAGTTTCTTGAAGGGGATCAAAAGTTGTGAGAAACGCTTGCGAAGGATAGGCCTTCGAGTTCGTCGAAGGATGGTATAGAAAAAGTCGTGTCTGGAAGGCTTGCAAGAAGCGTCACAGGTTGGCGAGCAGGAGAACGAGTCTCGCGGAGGAGACACTTCGTCACTTCGGGGTTTCGCGAGAAAAGAGTCGAGGATTTTATTATGGGAATCGCGATATTGCGATACGCGATATCCCGATGGATTATGTAAATAGTGTGGACCACAGGAGTTGGTGACATGGAGAGGTGACGTAAGTCATTGGGATTTCACAGCGAAAGCTCTGAGCATTGGACGTGGGGATTTGCGAAACCGCGAAGTCCGAAGTCCTGACGGGTAGACGAGATCGTTGAAAAGTCAAAGTCGCAAGCTCATCGGAGTCTCGACATATCGAAACACGAAAGTCTGAGAACTAAGTTCTTGGTATCGCGAGTAGAGAAGACGCGATAGAAGAAATCGCGATAGGAGAAGGGCGAGGTCATCATGGACTTGTATCGACGTTCGAGATTTCGTAGGATCAATACCCGACCACTGACCTTTGAACTCGCGAAGTCGCGAGATCCGATCCTCCGAGGGAGAGAGAGGATCGCATGGAGATAATCTATTGGTGAAGATTTCCCTATAAGGAGATAGAAGAAACTTGGAGTTCTTCGGGTCGAAAGGGAGAGAAGATCTTGTTGAAGCGGATGTGCTAGTGAGGGTGCGGCTGTGCCAGAGTGGTATCAAAGCGAGGTTGACTCTTTGTTTTTTGTAGTAGAGAGAGAAGGAATTCACCATGCCGCCGAGGAGGGAAGGACAATCACCCGATCCAGAAGACAGGGAGGTGCAAAGAAGTGGCAGGCCGGTAGGAAATCTAGAAATGGAGAGACAGATGAGAGATCTTCGAGCAATACTCGAGGACATGGAAACAACTCAGAGACACACAGCTAGTGCAGGGAATTTCAACGATTCAGAAGATGAAGCTGAAGCTGAGCGTGAAGAGGAAGTTGCAACCGAGGATGCAGCAAATGACCATCTGATAAAATCTATCGCCAGGATGGGTGTGAAAGAAGAGATGGACATTCCAGTCTATGAAGGAAATTTGGATGCAGAAGAGCTTCTAGATTGGATAAGAGCTCTTGACACCTACTTCGATTATGAAGATATCGAAGAGGAAAATAAGGTCAAGCACACTGTCACACGCTTGAAAGGACATGCAACATTGTGGTGGGACGAGCTACAAGCTGATAGACGCTGCAAAGGCAAGCAGAAGATCAAGAGTTGGGATCGAATGATCGCAAAGATGAAAGCGAAGTTCATCCCGAGAGACTACCAAATTGCTCTGTTCAGGAGGATGTAGAACCTGAGACAGAAGCTGATGACAGTGAAAGAATACACTGAGGAATTCTATCGACTGAACATCAGAGAAGGTCATCGGGAGAGCGATGATGAGAAGTTTGCCAGATATCTGAATGGTATGAGATACGACATTCAAGATGACTTAAGCATGGCTACAATCAGGATGATGGAGGATGATTATTAGATGGCTCTGAAAGCTGAGGAGAAGCTGAGCCGAAAGAAAGGTTAGAGGGGCCGAGGTAGAAGCCAGCCTAGAGGCAAAGCAATTTCCCAAGAAAGAACTCAGAAGCCCAAAGAGGAATGGAAGAAACCTCAGGGTAAAGCTGAGAGAGGTGGCACCTCACAACAGAGACAACCATATGATGAACAGAGAGGGAAACATACAGAGTAGGGCAGAGGATATGCTGACAACAACACTTTTTCTCGTACTAGAGCCAGAGGAAGAGGCCGAGGTGGAGTAATCACATGCTTTACATGTGGAAATAATGGGCACAAGTCTTACGAGTGTCCAGAGAAAAAGAAGGACATTGGAGAAGCTCACATCATTGAAGCGCAGAGGCGTGATGTTGAGGCTGAAGACACAGAAGGCAGAAGATCGCTTATGATGCGAAAAGTCCTTTTGACACCTGAGAAGGAGGCAGAGAGCTCAATGAAAAGGACCAGACTCTTTAGAACAACTTGCAAGACCAAGGATGGGGTGTGTAAGGTCATTGTTAGTAGCGGTAGCACAGATAATCTCGTATCCACATAAATGATAGAGAAGCTGGGGCTGGAGACGACTGATCATCCAATCCCATACAGAGTTTCATGGCTACAGAAAGTAAACCAGGTAACTGTTACTAAACAATGCTTGGTTGAGTTCAAAATAGGTGGATATAATGATAAGATCTTGTGTGATGTTATTCCCATGGATGTATGTCATTTATTGCTGGGTAGACCATGAAAATATGACAGAAATGTGATTCATTATGGGAGAATGAACACATATACCCAGGAGAAGAATGGGAGAACCCATATGTTGCTTTCGATAAAAGATAAGGAGGTGAAGCCGGAGGTAAGCAACACAGTACTTCTTATGAGCAGGAAGGAGCTTCTTATGGAGGTTAAGAAGAAGGAAGATCCACAATTCTTTGTGGTCAAAAAGACGAGGATTGTTCTGACTAGCACGAGAGTGGATGATTTACCAGATGAGGTTCGAGAACTACTGGAAGAGTTCGCTGACATCATAGTGGACGAATTACCTCATTCGTTGCCACCGATGAGAATCGTGAGTCATCATATAGACCTCATACCATGAGCCAGTTTGCCGAATAAGGCCGCGTACAGATTGACGCCGCAAGAAAATGAGGAGGTTAAAAGACAGGTCCAGGAGTTATTGGACAAAGGATTGGCCAGGGAAAGTTTGAGCCCATGTGCTGTTCCGACAGTACTCAGTCCAAAGAAGGATGGAGGGTGGAGGATGTGTACCGACTCAAGAGGGATCAACAAGATAACCATCAGGTATAGGTTTCCACTGCCGAGAATGGACGATCTGATGGATTTCCTGAGTGGGGCAAAGTATTTTTCAAAGATATATTTGAAAAGTGGATACCACCAGATTCGCATGAGGGAAGGCGATGAATGGAAGATAGCCTTCAAAACCAACGAAGGATTGTATGAATGGCTAGTCACGTTGTTTGGTTTGAGGAATGTGCCAAGTACCTTTATGAGGTTGATGAACGAAGTCTTGAGGGAGTTCATCGGGAAATTTGTCATTGTTTATTTGGATGACATACTGATTTACATTAAGTCAGTGGCTGAACACCTGAAGCATTTGGCCATTGTGATGAGGAAGCTATAGCAGGAGAAGTTGTTGATTAATATGAAGAAGTCCTCATTTATGAAGACAGAGCTCATTTACTTGGGTTTTGTTATTTCAGCGAATGAGTTGAGGGTGGATCCATATAAGGTAGAAGTGATCAAGAATTGGCCATCACCGAGAAATATTTTTGAGTTGAGAAGTTTTCATGGTTTAGCTAGTTTCTACCGGAAATTCATCAGGAATTTCAGTGGGATTAGTGCAACAATGATGGATACAGTGAAGAAGCGGCATAAGTCTTTTCACTAGACAGGGGAGGCTGAGAAGAGCTTCAATATGTTGAAGTGGAAGATCATGGAACGACCAGTGTTGGTGTTGCCGGATTTTCTGAAGACATTTTAGGTGAAATGTGATGTAAGGGGATTTGCCATAGGAGCTGTCCTGAGTCAACAAGACAGGCCGGTTGCATATTTCAATGAGAAGCTGGATGAGGCAAAGCTGAAATACTCCACGTATGATAAAGAATTTTATGCTATCTTACAGGCACTGAAGAAGTGGAGGCATTACTTGATCCCGAAAGAATTTGTTTTGTACAGTGATAATCATGCATTACAGTTTGTGACTCAACAAGAGAAGTTGAATCAGAAGAATGAAAAATGGGTAGAGTATATGCAAAATTTCACGTTTGTGATTAAGCATATTTTGGGTACTGCTAACAAAATGGCTGATGCTTTGAGCAAGAAGTGGTTGTTGTTGCAGGAATTCCGAGTCAAAACATTGGGTTTTGATAATCTCAGGGACATGTACGCAGGTGATGCATATTTTGGAGAGGCGTATGAAGCAGCTGAGAATCCAGTTCTCAGAGACAGAAGCCCTTGGATAGACTATATGATCCAGGAAGCATTGTTGTTCAAAGGCAATAAACTGTGTATCCCGAAATGCTCCATGAGGGATAACCTGTTAAAGGAAAAACACAGCGGAGGCTTGGCCTGACATTTTGGCCATGATAAAACATTAGCGAAGCTGGATGAATCATATTTTTGGCCAGGGATGCGTGAAGATGTCAAGATATTTGTTGACAGATGAAAAATTTGCAAGCATTCAAAAGGGAGAAAGCAGATTGCAGGTTTTTATTAGCCATTGCCCATACCAGAGAGGCCATGGGAGGCGGAAAGCATGGATTTTGTATTGGGATTGCCGAGGACGCAAAGAGGTGTTGCTTCAATCTTTGTGGTCATGGACATGTTTTCTAAGATGGCACATTTTATTCCATGCTAGAAGACCAGTGATGCGACTCACATCGCAAATCTATTTTTTAAGGAAATCATTCGACTTCATGGGTTGCCGAAAAGCATAGTTTCGGACAGAGACACAAAATTCATAGGGCATTTTTGGAGGACCTTATGGAAGAAGCTAGGAACTAACTTAGTGTTTAGTTCTTCTTATCATCCTGAGACGGATGTACAAACGGAAGTGGTCAACAGAAGTCTGGGAGACTTACTGAGAAGCTTGGTGATAGAGCACCATAGTAGCTGGGATAACATATTGCCACAGGCAGAGTTTGCATACAACGATTCAGTGAATCGGAGCACAGGGAAAAGTCCATTTTAGGTTGTATATGGAATGCAGCCAAGGGGAGTTTCTAAACTAAGGGATTCAGAACAAACTGCTACTAGCAGCGCTAGTGCGGAGGAATTCGTTGAAGCGATGAAGAAACTTCACCACAGGGTGAAGGAGCAGTTGTTGAAATCGAATCAGGAGTACAAGCGCGGAGCAGAGAAACATCGGAGAAAAATTCAGTTTGAAGTTGGTGATCTGATTCTGGCACACTTGAGGAAAGAAAGGTTCCCAAGGGGAACATACAATAAGCTGAAAATGAAGAAAATCAGGCCATGCAAGGTCTTGAGAAAATTTGGAGAAAATGCTTATGAGATTGAGTTTCCGGATGGCATCGGGATATCTCCGATATTTAATGTCGCAGATTTATACCCATACAAGACTGGAGAAGCAGAGACTGGAGCTTAGCAACAAGTGATCCAGTGGATGAAGCAATTACTAGTTGCAGAGAAGCTGCAGATGGAATGCATACTGGACAAGAGAACGGGTAAGAAGACCAGGCGAATGCAATACTTCGAGTATCTGGTCAAGTGGAAGAATCACCTAGTGGAAGATGCCAGATGGGAGACTGAAGCAGAGATACAAAACCATGGACAGACCGTGCAGAAGATCATGAAAGTTTTCAAGCCGAGGAGTATGATGCAGGAGCATCACCAGCACATCAAGCGAGCCAACACATCAAGTGGAAGATAGCTGGACAACGCCGGCTCAAATTTTGAAAACACCTTGATATTGTTGCGCAAACATTAATGTGTGGATTTAATGAAGCGTACTCTGTATATTGTATTGGACCTTGAGTGGATATCTCTCGTCCTTTGAGTAGATAGTCGACATTTAATAGATTTAATGCAGTTAGATAGGAATTTAATTCTAGATTTGATAACTTTAGAGTCCAAGAGGGAAAATGGATATAGACACCCTCCTTTATAAATTGTAACATTAGCCTGAGCATAGAAGAGAAGCATTAGCATTCAGGAAGAGAAGAGCAAGCAGAGAAGTGTATGAAGAACACCCATGTACCGACATTTGAATTAATAGAAGAAAGCTTTGATTCAAATTCATGGTTTGTGTTGTTTCTCTGTGTATCGATGTTATGCTCATGAATGGTTGCTTCTTGTTATACATTTTATTTTATATGTTGTGTATGTGATTTCATGGTTGAATTGAAATCTGAGAGGAAGAAGGAATTAGTTTCAATTGTTTCTCTATTTAGAGCAGAGAATTCCTGCAAAGAGTGCAGTTGAATTTGTCTGCAAGGAGTGCGTTGACAGAGGGATTCAGATAGAGATAACTTTTGTTCTATGTTCCTGGGGGTACAGTTGAGTAGAGGAGCCGTGCAAGGAGTGCGCAGGCTAAGATAAGACTAAGAGTTGCGGTTCTGAGCAAAGGGAATTAAGACTGTTGTTGCAGGAGTGCACAGAGTCGAGGGACTTCAACACTCATTCGAGGTTGAAGATTTTCCGGAAGGAGTGCATGCAAGAGTTTCCTGAAGGGGCTCAAAAGTTGTGAGAAACACTCGGAAAGGATAGGCCTTCTAGTTCGTCGAAGGATGGTATAGAAAAAGTCGTGTCTGAAGGCTTGCAAGAAGCGTCGCAGGTTGGCGAGTAGGAGAACGAGTCTTTGAGAGGATACACTTTGTCACTTCGAGGTTTTGTGAGAAAAGAGTCGAGGATTTGGTCACGGGAATCACGATATTGCGATATGCGATATCCCGACGGATTACGTAAATAGTGTGGAACAAAGGAGTTGGTGACGTAAGTAATCGGGATTTTGCAACGAAAGTTTCGAGCACTGGACGTCGGGATTCCTGAACCTGCGAAGTCTAAAGTCCCGACGGGTAGACGAGACCATTGAAAAGTCAAAGCCGTGAGCTCATCGGAGTCTCAGCATATCGGAACACAGAAGTCTGAGAACTAAGTTCTTGGTATCGGGAGTAGTGAAGACGCGATAGAAGAAATCGCGATAGGAGAAGGGTGACGTCATCATGGACTTGTATCGGCATTCGAGATTTCATAGGATCAGTACTCGACCACTGACCTTTGAACTCGCGAAGTCGCGAGATCCGATCCTCCTAGGGAGAGAGAGGATCGCACAGAGATAACCTGTGGGTGCATATTTTTCGATAGGGAGATAGAAGAACATTGGAGTTCTTCAGGCCGAAAGGGAGAGAAGATCATGTTGAAGCGAATGTGCCAGTGAGGGTGCGGCTATGCCAGAGTGGTATCAGAGCGAGGTTGACTCTTTGTTTTTGTTAGAAGAGAGAGAAGGAATTCACCATGCCACTGAGGAGGGAAAGACAATCACCCGATCTAGAAGACAGGGAGGTGCAAAGAAGAGGCAGGCCGGTAGGAAATCCAGAAATGGAGAGACAGATGAGAGATCTCCAAGAAAGACTCGAGGACATGGAAACAGCTCAGAGACGCACAGCTAGTGCAGGGAATTTCAGCGATTCAGAAAATGAAGTTGAAGCTGAGCGCGAAGAGGAAGTTGCAATCGAGGATGCAGCAAATGAACGTCTGATAAAAGCTATCGCCAGGATGGGTGTGAAAGAAAAGATGGACATTCCAGTCTATGAAGGAAATTTGGATGCAAAAGAGCTTCTAGATTGGATAAGAGCTCTTGACACCTACATCGACTATGAAGATATCGAAGAGGATAAGAAGGTCAAGCACATTGTCACGCGCTTGAAAGGACATGCAGCATTATGGTGGGACAAGCTACAGGCTGATAGATGCTGCAAAGGAAAGCATAAGATCAAGAGTTGGGATCAAATGATCGTGAAGATGAAAGCGAAGTTCATCCCGAGAGACTACCAAATTACTCTGTTCAGGAGGATGCAGAACCTGAGACAGAAGCTGATGACAGTGAAAGAATACACTGAGGAATTCTATCGACTGAACATCGGAGCAGGTCATCGGGAGAGCGATGATGAGAAGGTTTCTAGATATCTAAAAGTTCTGAGATATGACATTCAGGATGAATTAAGCATGGTTACCATTAGGACGATGGAGGATTCTTATCAGATGGCTCTGAAAGCCGAGGAGAAGCTGAGCCAAAAGCAAGGTCAGAGGGGCTGAGGCAGAAGCCAACCCAGAGGCAAAGAAATTACCCAAGAAAGAACTCAGAAGCCTGAAGAGGAATGGAAGAAAACTCAAGGTAAATCTAAGAGAGGTGGCACCTCACAGCAGAGACAACCATATGATGAACAGAGAGGGAAGCATATAGAGCAGGGTGGAGGATATGCTAACAAAAAAACTTTTCCTCGTACCAGAGCCAGAGGAAGAGGTGGAGGTGGAGTAATGACATGCTTTACATATGGAAAGAATGGGCACAAGTCTTACGAGTGTCCAGAGAAAAAGAAGGACATTGGAGAAACTCACATCACTTAAGCACAGAGGCGTGATGTTGAGGCCGAAGACACAGAAGGCGGAAGATCGTTTATGATGCGAAAAGTCCTTTTGACACTTGAGAAGGAGGCGGAGAGCTCAGTGCAAAGGACCAGACTCTTTAGAATAGCTTGCAAGACCAAGGATAGGGTGTGCAAGGTCATTGTTGACAGCAGTAGCACAGATAATCTCGTATCCACAGAAATGGTAGAGAAACTGGAGCTGGAGACGACTGATCATCCAAGCCCATACAGAGTTTCATGGCTACAGAAAGGACACCATGTAACTGTTACTAAACAATGTTTGGATGAGTTCAAAATAGGTGGATATAATGATAATATCTTGTGTGATGTTATTCCCATGGATGTATGTCATTTATTGCTGGGTAGACCATGGCAATATGACAGAAATGTGATTCATGATGGGAGAATGAACACATATACCCTGGAGAAGAATGGGAGAACCCATATGTTGCTTTCGATAAAAGATAAGGAGGTGAAGCCGGAGGTAAGCAACACAGTACTTCTCATGAGTAGGAAGGAACTTCTTACGGAGGTTAAGAAGAAGGAAGATCCACAATTCTTTGTGGTCAGAAAGCCAAGGATTTTTCTGACCAGCACGAGAGTGGATGATTTAGCATATGAGGTTCGGGAACTGCTGGAAGAGTTAGCTGACATCATAGTGGACGAATTACCTCATTCGTTGCCACCGATGAGAAGCGTGAGTCATCATATAGAACTCATACCAGGAGCGAATTTGCCGAATAAGTCTGTGTACAGATTGACGCCGCAAGAAAATGAGGAGGTTAAAAGACAGGTCCAGGAGTTATTGGACAAAGGATTGGTTAGGAAAAGTTTGAGCCCATGTGTTGTTCCAACAGTACTCAGTCCAAAGAAGGATGGAGGCTGGAGGATGTGTACCGGCTCAAGAGAGATCAACAGGATAACCATCAGGTATAGGTTTCCACTGCTGAGAATGGATGATCTGATGGATTGCCTGAGTGGGGAAAATTATTTTTCAAAGATAGTTTTGAAAAGTGGATACCACCAGATTCGTATGAGGGAAGGCGATGAATGGAAGACAACCTTCAAAACCAACGAAGGATTGTATGAATGGCTAGTCATGCCGTATGGTTTGACGAATGCTCCAAGTACCTTTATGAGGTTGATGAACAAAGTCCTGAGGGAGTTCATCGAGAAATTTGTCATTGTTTATTTGGATGACATGCTGATTTACAGTAAGTGGCTGAACACCTGAAGCATTTGGCCATTGTGATGAGGAAGCTATAGCAGGAGAAGCTGCTGATTAATATGAAGAAGTCATCATTTATGAAGATAGAGCTCATTTACTTGGGTTTTGTTATTTCGGCGAATGAGTTGAGGGTGGATCCAGATAAGGTAGAAATGATCAAGAATTGGCCATCACCGATAAATATTTTCGAGGTGAGAAGTTTTCATGGTTTAGCTAGTTTCTACTGGAAATTCATCAGGAATTTCAGTGGGATTAGCACAACAATGATGGATACAGTGAAGAAGCGGCATAAGTATTTTCACTGGACATAGGAGGCTGAGAAGTTCTTCAATCTGTTGAAGCGGAAGATCACAGAATGACCAGTGTTGATGTTGCCGGATTTTCTGAAGACATTTAAGGTGAAATGTGATGCAAGTGGATTTTCCATAGGAGCGGTCCTGAGTCAGGAAGACAGGCCGGTTGCATATTTCAGTGAGAAGCTAGATGAGGCAAAGTTGAAATACTCCACTTATGATAAAGAATTTTATGCTATCATACAGGCACTGAAGAAGTGGAGGCATTACTTGATCCCGAAAGAATTTGTTTTGTACAGTGATAATCATGCATTACAGTTTGTGACTCAACAAGAGAAGTTGAATCAAAAGGATGCAAAATGGGTAGAGTATATGTAGAATTTCACATTTGTGATTAATCATATTTCGGGTACTGCTAAGAAAGTGGTTGATGCTTTGAGCAGGAGGTGTTTGTTGTTGCAGGAATTCCGAGTCAAAACATTGGGTTTTGATAATCTGAGGGACATATACGCAGGTGATGCATATTTTGGATAGGCGTATGAAGAAACTGAGAATCCAGTTCGCAGAGATAGAAGCCCTTGGATAGACTATATGATCTAGGAAGGATTTTTGTTCAGAGGCAATCAACTGTGTATCCCAAAATGCTCCATGAGGGAGAACCTGTTAAAGGAAAAACACAACGGAGGCTTGGCAGGACATTTTGGCCATGATAAAACATTAGCGAAGCTAGATGAATCATATTTTTGGTGGGGGATGCATGCAGATGTCAAGAGGTTTGTTGACAGATGCAAAATTTGCCAGCATTCAAAAGGGAGAAAGCAGAATGCAGGTTTTTATCAGCCATTTCCCATACAAGAGAGGCCATGGGAGGCGATTAGCATGGATTTTTTATTGGGATTGCCGAGGATGCAAAGAGGTGTTGATTCAATATTTGTGGTCGTGGAAAGGTTTTCTAAGATGGCACATTTTATTCCATGCTAGAAGAACAGTGATGCGACTCACATCGCAAATTTGTTTTTTAAGGAAATCTTTCGACTTCATGGGTTTCCGAAAAGCATAGTTTCGGATAGAGACACAAAATTCATAGGGCATTTTTGGAGGACCTTATGGAAGAAGCTAGGAACTGACTTAGCGTTTAGTTCTACTTATCATCCTCAGACGGATGGACAAACGAAAGTGGTCAACAGAAGTCTGGGAGACTTACTAAGAAGCTTAGTGATAGAGCACCATAGCAGATGGGATAACATATTGCCACAGACAGAGTTTGCATACAACGATTCAGTGAATCGGAGCACAGGGAAAAGTCCATTTAAGGTTGTATATGGAATGCAACCAAGGGGAGTTTTTGAACTAAGATATTTAGAACAAACTGCTACTAGCAGCGCTAGTGCGAAGGAATTTGCTGAAGAGATGAAGGAACTTCACCATAGGGTGAAGGAGCGGTTGTTGAAATCGAATCAAGAGTACAAGCGCAGAGCAGATCAACATCGGAGACAAATTTAGTTTGAAGTTGGTGATCTGGTTCTGGCACACTTGAGGAAAGAAAGGTTCCCAAGGGGAACATACAATAAGCTGAAAATGAAGAAAATCGGGCCATGCAAGGTCTTGAGAAAATTTGGAGAAAATGCTTATGAGATTGAGTTTCCGTATGGCATCGGGATATCTCCGATATTTAATGTCGCAGATTTATACCCATACAAGACTGGAGAAGCAGAGACTGGAGCTTAGCAACCAGTGATCCAGTTGATGAAGCAATTACCAGTTGCAGAGAAGCCGCAGATGGAATGCATACTGGACAAGAGAATGGGTAAGAAGACCAGGCGAAAGCAATACTTCGAGTATCTGGTCAAGTGGAAGAATCACCCAGTGGAAGATGCCAGCTGGGAGACTGAAGTAGAGATACAAAACCATGGACAGACCGTGCAGGAGCTCATGGAAAGGATCCCATGAAAGTTTTCAAGCCGAGGAGTATGATGCAGGAGCATCACCAGCACATCAAGTGAGCCATCACATCAAGCAGAAGACAGCTGGACAGCGCCAGCGCAAATTTTGAAAACACCTTGATATTGTTGTGCAAACATTAATGTGTGGATTTAATGAAGCACACTCTGTATATTGTATTGGACCTTGAGCGGATAGCTCTCGTCCTTTCAGTAGATATTCGACATTTAATAGATTTAATGCAGTTAGATAGGAATTTAATTCTAGATTTGATAGCTTTAGAGTCCAAGAGGGAAAATGGATATAGACACCCTCCTTTATACATTGTAACATTAGCCTGAGCATAGAAGAGAAGCATTAGCATTCAGGAAGAGAAGAGCAAGCAGAGAAGTGTATGAAGAACACCCATGTAGAGACATTTGAATTAATAGAAGAAAGATTTGATTCAAATTCATGGTTTGTGTTGTTTCTCTGTGTATCGATGTTATGCTCATGAATGGTTGCTTCCTATTATACATTTTATTTTATATGTTGTGTATGTGATTTCATGGTTGAATTGAAATCTGAGAGGAAGAAGGAATTAGTTTCAATTGTTTCTCTATTTAGAGAAGAGAATTCCTGCAAAGAGTGCAGTTGAATTTGTCCACAAGGAGTGCGTTGACAGAGGGCTTCAGATAGAGATAACTTTTGTTCTATGTTCCCGGGGGTACAGTTGAGTAGAGGAGCCATGCAAGGAGTGCACAGTCCAACTCAACTCTCAGAGTTGCGATTCTGAGCAAAGGGAATTAAGACTGTTACTGCAGGAGCTCACAGAGTCGAGGGACTTCAACACTCAGTCGAGGTTGAAGATTTTTCGCAAGGAGTGCGTGCAAGAGTTTCCTGAAGGGGCTCAAAAGTTGTGATAAATGCTCGGGAAGGATAGGCCTTCGAGTTCGTCGAAGGATGGTATAGACAAAGTCGTGTCTGGAAGGCTTGCAAGAAGCTTCGTATGTTGGCGAGCAGGAGAACGAGTCTCACGGAGGAGACACTTCGTCACATTGGGGTTTCGCAAGAAAAGAGTTGAGGATTTGGTCACAGGAATTGCGATATTGTGATACGCAATATCCTGATGGATTACGTAAATAGTGTGGAATACGGGAGTTGGTGACGTGGAGAGGTGACATAAGTCATCGAGATTTCGCAGCGAAAGTTCTGAGCATTGGACGTCGGGATTCACGAACCCGCGAAGTCCGAAGTCCCGACGAGTAGACAAGACCGTTGAAAAGTCAAAGCTGCGAGCTCATCGGAGTCTCGTCATATCATAACGCAGAAGTCTGAGAACTGAGTTATTGGTATCGCGAGTAGCGAAGACGCGATAGAAGAAATCACGATAGGAGAAGGGCGAGGTCATCATGGACTTGTATTGGCGTTCAGGTTTTCGTAGGATCAATACCTGACCACTGACCTTTGAACTCGCGAAGTTGTGAGATCCGATCCTGCGAGGGAGAGAGAGGATCGCACGGAGATAATCTGTGGGTGCATATTTCCTGATAGGGAGATAGAAGAACCTTGGAGTTCTTCGGGCCGAAAGGGAGAGAAGATCCTGTTGAAGCGGACGTGCCAGTGAGGGTGCAGCTGTGCCAGTTTGTCTCTTTATGACATTAGGAAATGTCTATCGCATTGCATATGTCCCATTACAATGCCAATTTATGTTTGTCTGATTGTGATGTTCGTAATTGTTCATCACATTGTGACGTGTGTATATGCTCGTCAGAATGTGATGTCTATATGTTTGTTGCATTGCAGTGTTACTATGTTTGGTAGATTGCATTGTTACTATGTTCGACACATCACGATGTTTGGAAATGTTTTTCACATTGGGGTGTCTATATATGTTCATCACATTGTGATGTTACTATGCATGGTAGATGGAAAAATTACTATGTTCGACACATTACAATGTTTTGAAATGTTTGTCACATTGTGATGTCCATATATGTTCGTCACATTACGACAATACGATGTTTGGTAGGTTGCAAGTTTACTATGTTTGATGCATTGCGATGTTTGGAAGTGTTTGTCACATTGCGAGGTCACGATATGTGCATCACATTGCAACATGAGGAAATGTTTGTCATATTGTGACGACAAGGTGATGTTGGACACATTACAACATGTATTTATGTTTGTCACATTGGGTTGTGTACATCAAACTACGACAATAGGTTGCTTTTGTCTCATTGTGACGTTTGGAAATGTCTATGACATTGCATTTGTCCCATTACAATGGCAATTTATGTTCGTTTGATTGTGATGTTCGTAATTGTTCGTCACACTGTGACGTGTCTATATGTTCGTAACAATGTGACGTCTATATATGTTCATTGCATTGTGGTTTTATTATGTTTGGTAGATTGCATTGTTACTATGTTCGACACATTATGATGTTTGGAAATGTTTGTCACATTGGGGTGTCTATATATGTTCATCAGATTGTGATGTTACTATGCATGGTAGATGGAAACATTACTATGTTCGACACATTACGACATCTAGGAATATTTGTTACATTGCGACGTCCATATATGTTCGTCACATTATGAAAATACGATGTTTGGTAGATTTCAAGCTTACTATGTTGGACACATTGTGATGTTTGGAAGTGTTTGTCACATTGCGATGCCATGATATGTGCGTCACATTGCAACGTGAGGAAAATTTTTCATATTGCGACAACAGGGTGATGTGGGACACATTGCGACAATTATTTATGTTCATCACATTGTGACTTGTATTTATGTTTGTCACATTGCGACGGGACTATCCACATTGCGACGACATGCCTATTTTCGTCAGATTGCGATGTTACTATGTTTCGTAGAATGCAATGTTACTATGTTCATAACATTGCGATGTTACTATGTTTGTCATATTGCAACACTATATTTTCATCACATTGCAATGTTATGTGTTTGTCACAGTGCTACTTTACTATGTTTGGTAGATTTCAACATTACTATGTTCAACACATTACAACATTTGAAAATTGTTCTCACATTGCAACATCAAGAAATGTTCATCACATGGTGACAATAAGATGTTGTGTGACACAATGCAATGACATGCCTATCCACATCCATATATGTTCGAAACAATGTGACATTTGGAGATGTTTGTCACATTATGATGTCTGTATATCTTCGTCACATTGCAGCGATTGGAAGTGTTTGTCACGTTGTGATGTCAAGATATCTACATCACATTGCAATGTGAGGAAATGTTCATCATATTGCAATGAAAGGGCGATGTGGGATACATTGCAACCTTTGTTTATGTTCGCTATATTGTGACATTACTATCGACATTGCAATGACATGCCTATGTTCATCATATTGTGACATTACTATGTTTGGTAGATTGAAATGTTACTATGTTTGTCACATTGCGAATTTAATATGTTCATCACATTGCAACATTATATGTTCATCACATTGTGGCGTTAATATGTTTGGTAGATTGAAACGTTAATTTGTTCGACACATTGCGATGTTTGGAATTGTTTGTCACATTGCAATGTTATAACAAGTGCATCACATTGCAACATGAGGAAATGTTCATCACATTGCAATGAAAGGATAACGTGAACTAGAGTGCAATGTCTATTTATGTTATGATGACATGCCTATGTTCATCACATTACGACATCAATTTATGTTCATCACATTGCAACATTATTATGTTCGTTAGATTGCAACGTTACTGTGTTCGTCATTGTCCAACGTTGGTATGTTGGACACAACACAGGATTACTATGTTCGTCACGATATAATGTCTTGTTTTTTTCTTCATATTGCAATGTCGGTGACTTGTTCATTGCATGAAAATGTTGGTTTGTGTCCAAAACATTACGAAAAGTAAGCTTTGCTGAAGCTTTAAAAAATAAATCTAATAGTGTTTCCTTTGTGAAAAATATAGGAAGTTTGAACTCATGCTTTGTGAAAAACATAGTTACCTTGAACTTGAACTGATGCAATATATTACATAAAATGAAACTTAGAATCATAACTTTTTAAGGACAATGATAGCACATAATCTTGAACTATAAAATCTATCCCTTTCGAATGAGCATATATAAAATTAGAGTATGCATTTATGGAGTCCACTTTTTGGTGTCGCAATTTGCAATTGTTAAGAAAGCACAAAGGAATGAGTTAAAAGAAATTATGATTTACAATAGTAAAATAGTTAACTTGAATCCTTTTATGAGTAACTCTGATCAATGTCGTGGTATTGTTTTTCCATGATAGATTCATACTACTAAAGTGTTCATACAAGGACATTCTAGGGCAAAGTGTTTTTCATATTCAACCATTTTAGTGTCACAAAGATGACAAATTATTTCATGTCATGGTGTTTTCTTTGTATATATTATTTTCTTTTTATATTTTGTAATGAAATACAATTTTCATGGGAAATAATTTTTTTATAATGGAATCTTCCAAAAAGATATTTATATCTTTCCACAAATATAAAATATCTTAAATTCAACAAAAATATAAAATGTGGTCTTTCTTAATATATTGTTATTAAACATTTGGTTTAAAATATAAAATACTGTATTTCTTGATATAATAAATGTAATCAAATAAATAATATTGATATTGTATTTTTCTTAATCAAATAATTAATATTAATAAATAATATTGATATTTTATTTTTCTTAATTAAATAATTAATATTAATATTATATTTTTCTTAATATAATAAATATATTGAAAGTTTCTTATATATATTTGTTTATATAATGTGTTTTTTTATTGATACAATAAATGCACTCAAATAATTATATGATGTTTTTTTTTTTATATAATATATCATATTGTCTTTTTTGTTAATGTTATGTATTAACATTTTTTGTTATCAAATAATAAATATAATGTTTTTTTATTTAATATAATAAAGGGTTTTTTTGATATAATAGTAATCAATTATTAATAATTAATATTGATATTATTTTTTTATATAATATAATATATTAATAATTATAGTAGAATGTGATGTTTTATATATCAAATAATTATATAAAAAAATCTTTTATATAAATAATGTTGTTTTGTTTTAATATATTAATATTAGAATTTAGCTTAAAATATAAAATAATGTAATTAAATAATTAATATTAATAATGTAATCAAATAATTAATATTAATTATATTACACAATAATTGTACTGAAATAATTATATAAAGTCTTTTTCTTCATATTATGTATTATTATTTTTTTAATCATATAATACAGACAGCCACGTTGATCTTGTTATAAATGAAATTTGTAGACAACGAAAATGGTGTACAGACAAGGGTTATTTACAGGCGTTGTAATTTCAGCAGTGTCTGCAAGATTATAAGCAAAGCCGACTGAACGAATTTGAAAAGATTTTATGTGAATACTACGCATAATTAAAATCAGGAGGCGCATATGTATACAGGAGGCACATATAAGCAAAGCCGACGGAACAAATTTGAAAAGATTTTATGTAAATACTACGCATAATTAAAATCAGGAGGCGCATATGTATACAGTATAATGTCGAACACTAACATAAACCCTAATGTGAAATTTGTGACTGATAATTGCTCACGTCATATTAATCATGGACATGATCCCTATGATAAACCCATGTCTTGTCAGGTATCTTTCGAATCTATCTTCGAAACAAAATCTTTTCGCATGCATGGAGATGCTTTGAATTGGGTCGCTTCCTTAATAAACCCTAAAATATTAGGGTAAATATGTTTGTACTGCACAATGTAAAATATTCCACTCTTGTCGTAAAACGTACCATCTGTGTATCATCTCCCAATCCCTTTGCCACAGCATATCTGTGTATCATCAACACATTAAAAAACAATTTAAAAATACTATAAGGAAAAAGTAACTAGAAATAAAAAAACAATCAATTTAGAACTCTATAGATCCCTTACATAATGTAAATCACAATCAATCGAAGAATTACAGGCCATGGGATGGGAGAATAAATATGCCGGTTGCGTAGACACACTAATTACATACAAGGGCTTCTTAAGGGCTTATATCACTTAACAATAGAATGATGGAAATAAATAGCCTGACATGCATATAGGGTGCGTGTTTCCATATCCTAAATATGAAGATGATAATATCCAAGGAGGCTTTCCCACAATTCAAAAAATTGCATTCTCCACCACAGCAAAGGCTATAAAGCACATCGTCCAAAACTGCAAAAAACAACAATAGAAGTCTCCAGCATCCAAAGCTATTTCTAGAACAACCACCACCAATGTTAAGTTACTTATATCTTTGTCTCATGTTCCTGTGCTTCCTTTTGAGCCTCCTCATTCGCTTCTTCTTCCACTATGATCATACAAAGCAGTTTAAAAATACTACAAGGAAAAAGTAATCAGAAATAAAAAACAAGCAATTTAGAACTTGATAAATCCCTTACATAACGTAAATCATAATAAATTGCAGATTTACAGGTCATGGGACGGAAGAATAAATATGTAGACAATTGCAGTCTAAAATGCAGACTTTTCAAGATTTGTTATACTAGAGTCTGTAATTACGTCGAAAGGTGTACACCTATTGATAATGGGCACAATTAATGATCTTTTAACCTTATTTAACCTTAAACCCTAATCTGATGGCTATGCATTGAAGATGCTGG
>ML824253.1:13205-32523 GCA_009831015.1 Picea engelmannii | reverse complement strand
TTTTCTAGTTTGGATGACTCAGCCCAGACCAAGGTTACACTTGGAAAAGATATCCAAGTCATTGTCTTAGGCAAAGGCAGTATAAATAGTTTAACTAGATAAGGAGAAGAGAGAGTTATGTCTGATGTATATTATGTTTCTGGTATGAAGCATAATCTGATGAGTACAGGACAACTATTACAAAAAGGATACATAATCTACATGGAAGATAATCACTGTGTGGTTATGGATAAAGCCCAAGCAATTTACTTATTGCAAAAATCCAGATGACAAGTAACAGAATGTTCCCATTGACATTAAATCCAGTCAAGAAGATGAATACAATGCAAACTATCGACAAAAGAAAAGGTGCGCAATTAGACATTGCATTTACAGTAGAAAGTGTGCGTAGTACTAATGAAGAAAATAGTGTGTCCAATTTGAAACACGGGATGACTCCTGGCTATGGAATTTCAGATTTGGACGTTTGAACTTTGGAGGTCTGAAACTACTACACACAAAGGATATGTTAAAAGGATTACCATTGGTTGATAAACCAGAAAGGATATGTGAAGGTTGCATATTTGGCAAGAAGCACAGAGAATCATTTCCAGTTGGCAGGTCTTACAGAGAAAACACTCCATTAGAAATAATACAGTCTGATATGTGTGCACCAATCAAAATCCGTCTATAGGAGGCAGTACTTATTTTCTAACATTCATTGATGATTTCTCAAGAAAGACATGGTTTTATTTTCTAAAGAATAAATCTGACGCATTGGGTTGTTTTCAACAATTTAAATCACTTGTGGAGAAATAGAGTGGTTATTACATCAAGTGTCTAAGAGCGAACAAAGGAGGAGAATACATGTCAGGATAATTTCAGAACTTTTGTAAAGTTCATGGAATCTGTTGTTCCTGAGTCTGTACTTAAGGCTTAGAAGTACAGTGTCAAGGCATCCGAAAGTGAGTAAAAGATGGAGAAGGGGGAAACGTCAACCTTCGTCAAAGGAAACTAGGGAAGATTCCTTTGTTGGTGTTTTCTAGCTTCCAACTGTTCCTGGATAGTTATGTCTTGTTCAATGGCTGCCCATTATCGTTCAAGTTCGGCCCGGTTAGTTGTCATTTTAAGAATGGTGTTGAAAAGGTTTAAGGCAATGTGCATTTGGTTCGATAGTCCGGGTTCGATATTAGGCTGTGTTGGTATAGGAATCGTCATGGGGGAATAGTAAAAGTAGGAAAAACTTTAAGAGAGATTAAGTGCTATCTCAATTTGGTCGTATAAAAGAGAATTTACGGTTTCAGAAATAATATAGGGATGCAAATCAAAGGCTCGTTCCCGTAACTGTATTATATTTTAATAAAGGTGTGAGGTGGGAGAAAAACATTTAACTATCTATGGTGTAAGGCTCCTATCAAGGGAGAATCTCACGTATAAATAAAAGAGGAAAAATGTAAGGAAAGAACCAATGTAGCAGAGAATATGTGTAGAATTCTGAAAATGCAGACTGGTCTTACACCCGCTGATAGATGGTACAAAGGAAAAACAGTAAACAATTGCAGAAAACCAAAATTCATTCACTATAGTAGTGGTTGTACTAAATTATAACGAAGCACATCAGTTAATAATATGAAATGAAATGAAATATGAGATACAAGGAAGCAAACTTGTAACACAGCCATGATGGAATTGAGAATCTTAAGATCTGCTTGTATTAACTCTCAAATGTAAAAAACTCTGTTACAAATGACACAAAAAGGTCCAACCCTGTTTATTTCTTTTTGTGGTATACTTATACAATTTTACAAATAATATAGGATCTCAAAGGTCACAAAATTTCAGTTATCACAGTGAGTAGAGAAATTGCTCCATTTCTTCCTCTCTATCTTCACTTGGTGCCAGACATTTGTTCTCACGCGAGCTCAGTACAAGAGACACACCTTTCAACCAGTTGAGATATTAGCCGCGACGGTTCTCCTTGATAGTTGGCTTCAAAGAAGTAACATTCTCGGGATAACTGTTGCAGTCTGTCTTCCATCTGTCCATCTATAATGTTGATGGCGCATAATTGCGTGCTAGGTTTAATCATGCATTTATCTACTTGGACTATGTCCACCATAGTCATCTGAGAGATGTCGACCGAATCTCTCTATCCTTTTTCCTTCAGATCAAGTGAGATATTTTCCACATTCACTTGCCTCAACATCTCGACATTACCTCCACTGTCAATACCCAGCATATCATCGTCTATAGAATTAAAGGCCTCCTCTAAGGAATCGATTACCTTTTTGGCCTGTTGCTTTCCTTCGGCGATGTTATGCTCCCATTCCTTCAGTAGAATGTTTCCTCTAGTTTTCTCCAAAATGGTGAACCTAGGAGTACCTGCTAAAACCTTGTTGTTTGTGGCTATCATAGCCTCCTGGAAGGCGACCCAAGCTGCTTCAACATCCCTTTCTCTGGCAGATAAATTCTCGGAAACCTGATTGACCAGCAAGCAGTTATCCCATGTCACTTCTACCTTGGCAAGCAAATTTCGCTATGCCGCAGAGACTCTGCTATGAATCTCGATCGCCTGGGATTTGAACATCCTAATGTTTATCATTATTTTCTTAGTGATCTCCACCCTAGCACGTAGCTATTCGATCAAATCCTTATGTTGGCTCGCTTGCATCCGACCATCCCGGACCACCAGCTGTGCTTGCTCGAGCTTAGTTTTGAGCATCTCTATCTCGTTCTTATTAGCCAACCTGGCCTACTCTATTCCTATGCTCGCCTGGTCTTTAGTAGTCTCTGTTGTTGTGGCCAATTTGGCTTCAAGGGTCCTAATGAGGCGATTTTTTCTTTTAAGTTGGTTTTTTAAGAGCCCGACTAAAAATTGATTCGGCGAGGCATATGATCCCAGTGTCCCTGCTATATCAGTGGCGAGTTGCTCATTTTTCATGTCTTTTCCATCAGTTATGACTTTATATTTCTTGGCAGTCGACTCTCCTTCTTGATAGAATTCTCGTTTCACTACTTCCTTTCTCTTTTTATAGAAGAAAAACTCATTTAGAGGGAGTTCTTCTACTCTTATGGGCCTCAATTATTCATTGAATATCCATCCCACGTCGATATTTCCCTACATCGACAACAAGGGGGTGACTGATGTGATGGGTTCCCCGATCTGCTTCACAGATTTTCCCGGAGTAGCGACCGGACTCTGTTTCTTTGGTGGGTCGGGAGTCTTTATTTCTTCTTCCGGACTCTGCTTCTTTGGTGGGTCTGGAGTATTTTCTTCTTCTTTTGGACTCTTCGTTTGCTCCCCCTCATCTTGGTGTTTTCTTTGGTCGGGATTCATGTCCTTAGAAACTTCGACATCCTTTTGTTTTGCCTCCGACGTACTCGGACCCTCACCTCGCAACACTGCAAGGAGACAACTATGTCGATATTCCTGGAACTTTAGAACATCGGCCCTTTCCTCGGGTGGCAAGGATTGTATCCAGGCTAGAATCTCCTCATAGGACCTTGCTCCTCGGAAAATTTCATCCGAGGATGAATTCTCATGCTCAAATCTCTTGAGCCCGCAATTTTCCAAATGGTTGCTCACGACCCTTTGCGGATCGTGCTTCTTGTATTCGATGGAGACCAAATTTAGGTCTTCTAGGGCTACGGCCTCGGGTTCGGCATGCCTGAAATCTAATAAAGAATAAGAATTCAAATGAATAGGAAACGACGACCATACCTTCTTCAAGTACCCTTTAAGTTCTTTGCTTACACCGCAAATTACCGTTTGTTGGGCAACCTTGCGACAAGACAGCTTGTCGAGAATGAACAATGGCAGCGCATGTGGGGGAATAGAAGCCTTGAAAACTCTAAGGTATGAAAATTATGCTTTTATGTACTAGTCTGCTATGCTGCTCAGATTTGTCACTATGTTGTCTGAGATCCGGGGTGGCGGGTGACCAAAAATGGCGACATGCAGGGGCACCATTACCCAGTTAAAAATTTCATAAGCAAAATTTTCCGCTTTGTTTTCCCATAATATTACATGATATACATGTATGGGCTCGTCTTCGGCCGGAGTCCAACTCCATCTCAGTAATGGAAATGGTGTCATAGAAAAAATTGCATCCATAATGTATGCGGACAAGAAGAATGATGACGCCTTCCCATTCTCCTTCTGCTCCCGATACTCTGTGACCCGATTGGTCAAGCTATCCGAAAGCATCTTTGCCCAGTTAAAGGAAATGCCTTCGACGAACCGAAACATTAGAGGCACCCATGCAAGGAAAAAATGCAATGTGTCCTCTTTCCCATATAACTGACATGTCATCATGGCCACATATTTGTACTGCAGTTCCAACAAGGTGATTGAATATATGCCGTGGGTATCAGCTCTGAACTTTGCGGTGTTTGAAACCCAATCCTTTATCAAACTGGACATTGTTTTATCATATTGTACGCATTCTTTCTCCTTGAACTCGTCCAAGAACTCAGTGCCATATCTGTAGTCAGACGTCGTGGGCATCTTATACATGGTTTGTAGATGTTCCGGCATGAAAGTCCGGATGGTGACTTTCTGCTTGTTCATGATAGTTCTGGTCGGTATGTCTACATTGTCCAATGCCCATCGGACCATATCATAATATGGAAGCAACTCTTTCTTGGCTTCTACTCTGTTCATTCTGGATTGAACGACTATTTTGTACTTGGTGGTTATATCATCTCTTTTGTTGTCGTCAGAGTCGTCGGAATAATCCACCAATTCTGCTTGCAGAATATCTGAAACATATGACCATTTCTGGACCGAGTTGATACTTCGGGGCGAAGTATTAGATACATTTTCTGAGCCTTGTCCCGAAACCTCAACATTCTCCTTTGATGCTTTTCATGGAGCCATGGCCGAACTTTGTGTTTGAGCTCTTCTATGATAGAACTGCGTATACATACAGAAGTCAGTTTACTCAGAGGTGATGTGCTCTGTGTGCTATGAAAATGCAATTGTTATAATTAAATGCATCTTTTATATATATTTGAAAACTCGGTACCTTTCAGAACAAGTGTGTCAAATCATATTTAGAAATAAATTTTTGCCATAAAAATCCAATCTCATATTCATAGATTTACCCTATTTCCTCATTAATGTCATAAATTTTGGCGGTTCAAAAGTCAGTTGGCGTATGGAGAGAAAGGCTACCTCGTGAATTGTGCAAGCATTGAAACATGGGATATGTCTTGATTTAGCTTAGTTAATCCAATCTTACCAACGTTAATCAATATTTCGGTACTCGTTATATCGGGGATTCTGTTTTAACACTTTGAATTTCTAACATCCAAGACTACGAAGATCGATTTGGTTAATAAAAAGGTAATCATGATTTGGGGCTCGATTAATTTTATAATTATTATATTCGCCATATCGCTACTCGGAGCTTCGAATATAAGTTTCTAGGAGATTTACATGCCGAGCTACGAAACCGCGAGATCGCGATAACATGACTTAATTAAAAGGAAAGATAATCTTGGATTAGGTGATAAATTAATTAGGTTATAACTGCATCGTGACTTCGCGAGTTGGGGTTTAGACGGTGAAAATTTCAAAAAGGAAAACACCGAGTAGTGAAATGCTGAGAGAATCTTTTACCATGGTTTAGATTTTACCCTTAACCTTGACATGAGTTACTCAAATAAGGACCTCGTTTTCTCGGCTATTGGGGCTATGACAACAAATTTTTGGGTTCGGCAAATGTCGAGGTGCGAAACCCCGATGATGTTTAATCATGATTTAGGGAAAATTTTACCCTCGTTACTGTCTTGAGCGAAAATTTAAAACGACTTCGTTGTTTCGTGACTCAGGATGTGTGAATTGCATGATTTATAGTATCAGATCTACGAGATCCCGAAGCAGAATGAAAGAGGAAACATTTTATGAAAGGTAGGACTTGTTTCGAGAGTGTAATAATCATCACTGCTTGCGTGATCAAGCTTCAGAGATCATCGATATCTCAGAGGGGAAAATGAAAACCATTTTTAGATTTCAAGCATTAAGAATGAAACTTGTGAAGGGATAGAAAAATAGGGGCAGCTCCAACATAGGCTTCAACTAGGGATCCTTCCTTCCTATGAGGTGGGAAGAACAGTAGACCACGTGCCAATATTGGGTAAATGAAGTCAAAAGATCAATCAAGCGAAAAGGTTCCCGAGAAGAAGGTACGAAGGGGGAAAAAGACTTTGTTCTTTACCTCAAAAAGCTTTTACAAAATCATATATTTATTTTGAACATAGTTGTAGTCCCTTCCACAATTTTCCCTTTCCCGCTACTAAATTCAGTTTTGTTTTAAGACAATCAAAATAGTCCTAGGAGACCCAACAGATCTTGTGGTTATCGGCTTGCACCAAAAGAATAAGATTATATGTTTTTAATTGGGGAGTCTCGTTTGAATTTGGGATGTGGATCAGGTTTTACAAAGCATTGGTTACCAGAGTAGAGTGATATTCATGTATAATAGCCTTACAGATATTTTAGACATTGCTTCACTGCCAGCGAGCCTGTTTAGTACCCTGGTGAAGTTATCTGACCCCTTTTACTGAATTTCCTTTCACCACTTCGGAATATATTCATGCATTTAAATGCTGAGATGAGGGAAATCATTTCTGAATTTCCTTTCATTGTCACTTGGACTAGGTGGGGCCAATCATTTCTGAATTTCCTTTCACCACCTGTCTTATAATTTACTTTTTAGAGCGCGAAGATGGGGGCAATCAGTTTGTATCAGGGCTGATATCTGTGTAATATTTTGCATTATAGGTCTGTCAACTTACTTTGTTTACTCGGTACCAACCTTCCCTTGACCTTCACAACATCTTCGTTCTGAGGGAGAAAAAGGAAAATAAATTTTTAAGGGCATTCCATTTGACCAAGCTTCAATCCTCCGATGATGTTGAAAAACCTAGGAAAGTTAGGATCACTCTAAATGTTTCTTGGCTTAGCAGGGGATCGAGTAGTTGTGAAGACCCACTTTCTTTCCACAATCTGTTTTGAAACTCACGAGGTTGAAACGAAAAACTTTTATCCCTTTGCATATGAAACAGAAAGATGGTGACTTGTTAAAAGTTAAAAGTAAAACTCAAAGATAGAAAGGATGCCAGGTAGCATTTTACTGACTGAAAATACAGAGGTCAAACAATTCAAGACTGACTCTTGTAGATATTTTCGGGGATAATTTACTTTGACTGACTGTTTTTAGATAGGGTGAATCGCTTAAATTGTCTTAATTTTTTCAGAGGTTATCAAACCAAGAAACAACTCTGTTATCTATCATTTAAGCTGATATTGCAGTTTGAATGACATTACCTTGGTTTTCTTTAACATTCCTTTACAACATGTCTTTTGAGAAATCTCATCTTTACCTTTTCATTTTACATTCTTTGTGCAATATGAGATTACTTTAGGTATCACCTGTTTATGCCAATTTACTTCTGACACCGACTTTCAGTTTAATCCTCCTGCTTGTTTCGTATGCAGCTGGAATCCTGTAAACGACAAATGTGAATCTTATCCGAAATGTGTCAAAATTTTATGAACGAAAAAACAGAAAATCAAAAAACAATGTTTAAATGAAAATATATGTATGTACAAAATATATATACAATAAATTTTATTTTATTTTATTTATTTATTTTTTATTATTATCTTCTCTTTTTTTTTGCGAATCTGGCGACTGTTACATCATGTAATGCTTTAAATACCTCCCATTGACAGGGGCATTGAGGAATTCTCCGTCTATATTTTCCAGTAGGAAAGGATTTTTTCCTTACGAAGCCGAGACCCTAAATGGTCCATACCAGAGGTGGTCAAATTTACTATGCTTCGCGACTTCTTCCTTTCTTGCATCTCATCTTAGCACTAAATCACCTGGGAGGAATTCCCTGTCCTTTGCCTTGCGGTCGAACAATTATTTCATATCATCTTGGTACTTCTACATCTTTTCATCAACTTTGACTCTATGTTGTTGAACCTCAATCAACTGATTTATTCTTCTGGTTACATGATTGGGTTCTTCGTTTTGATCCTTCCATAACTTCATCACTGGTAGCGCTATGTTTATAGGTAGAAATGCATCTGTCCCATAGAACATTTGAAAAGGTGAAATACCGACAAACCTTTTAGTTCTTATGTGGTTTTCCCACAATGCGTATTTTAAGTGTACATGCCAAGACCTTTTATTTTCATCCAATACTTTCTTGATTATGTTTACGAGGCTCTTGTTAGATGACTCAGCCAACCCATTCCCCTGGGGGTAGTATGCTGTGGAATGGCCAAGAACAATGTTATAACTTTGATAGAAGTTGATCGTAGCCATAGATTTAATGGAATGGGCGTTTTCAGTAACTATCTTTCCGGGACAACCGAATCTTGACAAAATATTGACTTCCAAGAAATCAATTACCACCGAGTCTGTTGCCCTCTTGGTTGGAATGGCTTCCACCCACTTAGTAAAATAATCTGTAGTTGTTAAGATCCACTTATGTTGAGCACTGGAATGGGGATTAATCTCTCCTATGAAGTCTATACCCCATTATTGAAATGGGGCTTCAACTTTGACTGGAACTAGAGGCAGTGTAGGGAGCTTCTGTTTACCTGCGAATAGTTGACAAGGGTTATAGGCACAGACTTTGGAATTGATGTCCGAAAAGAGTTTCGGCCAGTAGTACCCAACCCTCAAGATCTTGTAAGCTATATCTCTCCATGCATGATGCCCCCCACAGAATCCTTCATGAAATTCATCTATAACCCGTCGAGTTTCCAACTCAACTAAACAAACTAGTAGGAACCTGAGTGGATCCTTCCAATATAGCTGACTTTTAGCGATACAATATTTAACGGCATGGAGTTTTAAAGTTCTGCATTTAGATGGTGATAGTTCATTTGGACACTTTAGACAACAACAAGTAAAACACTATGTCTCTATACCAGCCTGACGATATGAACTTCTCTTCGATCTTGTTTGGGTCTGTTTGCTCATCCAGCTCATTTAGGTTTGTGTCTCCGTTGTCTTCCTGCAGCCAATTGATATCAAGGGCTCTGAAATTTGACTCAGCTAAGAGTTTATCCAGGCCTTTCCCTTTTATCAATTTGGTCGGTTTAACTTCCAGATCAAATTATTGGATTTTAGCGAGCCATCGCCCTCTTTTCCCGTCACTGTCTAGCTATACCAATATATCTTTCACGGAACTAGTAGGAACGTACGCGATTATCTTTGAATGTAGCACATAGGTTCTAAATGCCTTTAATGCTTTTACCATTGCATACGCTTGTTTTTCTATTATGTCATACTTCAGTTCTGCGTCTCTAAGGATTTTTCTAAAAAATGCTATCGGTTGTTCAAATCCTTCTTCATTCTTCTGTAGGAGCACCACGACAATAGTATGTTTAGAGGAAAATGAGAAAATAAGAAAATATTTCAGATAGTCTGGACTTGCTAGCACAGGTGCCTCGCTTATGACTTTCTTAATATGCGCAAACGATGCTCTGGCCTCGGTTGTCCAATTTACTCCACTGTCTTTCTTCAACATCCCTGTGATCAACTTTACAATCTCAGCAAAATTGGGGATAAACCTTCGTAAAAAAATTATTTTTCCTAAGAAAGATTGAATCTCTTTTATATTTATGGGAATATTTATAGTATCTATTGCTTCAATCCTCTTAGGATCAATCTTGATTCCATCCCTAGATATGATATGGCCCAAAAGCTTACCTTCCTACATAGCGAAATGTAATTTCTTTGGGTTCAAAGATAGACCAAACCTACGACATTTTTTGAAGGTCTGTTTGAGATGCATCAAGTGTTCTTCATCAGTTTTAGAGAAAACCGTCAAATCGTCGAGGTAAATGACTAAGAAATTGTCCCTTTCTCCTACGAAAGTGATGTCCATAGTGCGCTGGAAAGTGGCCCCTGCATTCATCAAACCAAAAGGCATTTTTTCATACATGAATGTACCCCATGGTATAGTGAAAGCAGTTTTTTCCCTGTCTTGTTCATTCATGGCGATTTGATTATAACCAGAGAACCCATCTATCATAGACATTCGGTTTGCTCCAACAACTTTTTCTAACACATGGTCCATTTTGGGCAGTGGATAATTGTCCTTGAGAGACGACTTATTTAAGTTTCAAAAATCCAAACACAGTCTGATTTCCCCACTCTTTTTCCTGACCGAGACCAGGTTTGCTACCCAGTCCGAGTATCTCAGAGGTACGATTATTTTCGCATCTAAAAGTTTCTTAACTTCTTTTTCGATCACAGGTAACAAAATGGGGTTAATTTGCCTAAGATTTTGCCTAAACGGTTTGACCCCAGGCTTCAAAGGTATCTTGTGATCAATTATGGAAGTGTCATACGTTCTCAACTCATCATAGGACTAGGAGAAAACATCCTTATATTGTCTGAGTAGGTTTTTATACTTATTTTTCACTTCGGAAGGGAGGAACTTGGATATTTTTACCACCCTAGATTCTTTGTCAGTTCCTATATCACAGTCCTCCACTTCTTCTGGTTGGGGCTGCAAAGTGGATTTTACAGGTACATCGTTCTGATCAAAAAGTCTTTCCAAAGGAATCAATCCTTTCAGAATCTGGTTGTTTTTAAGGACCAGCATACGATGATCCACAATTTTTTCTCGGAAGGTTTCAGGGTCTTCCCCTTCTTGCATGATCCACATCGGGTCATTTTGATTTTCTTCATCAGTATGAGTTTTGGAGAATTCGCCCACTGTTGCAAGGAATTTCTTAATTTGTTCGTCATCTTCAAAGACCTGCCAATGTCGGATATTGTCTAGTATAGAGGGTTTGTATCTGATTTCAATGTGATACTTCAATTTGAAAGTCGTGGGAGGAGAGAAGGTTGAAGCTTCTTCTGCCAATGCATCAGCATGTAAATTCTCTATGCAAGGGATAAAGTGGACATTTACTGATGAGAAAAAGTTTTCCATGAGATCCCAGACACAATTTTTGTATGTTCTTAATCTGGGATGCTTGGCTAGGTACAGTCTATTTATCTGTTTGACTATTAACTCTACATCACCATATACCTCCAGGTTATTTATATTTAGCTTCTTGGCAGCTTCTAATCCTAAGATCAACGCTTCATATTTGCATACGTTGTTAATGTAATCTATGTCCCACTGCAGTCGGTAAGAGAAAGGAACAATGAACTTACCTTCGGGAGCTACTAAAAGCACTCCTGCACCTGCCCCTTCAGAAGATAAAGCACCATCAAAATACATTTTCTAGACACCAGTATTACACAGATCCTCTGTCATGTGACTTGAATCCTCTCACTCCATGTCGATTTCCTCCGAACAACCATCTAAACCATCATCAAAAGACAAGATGCAATTTCCCAGATCTTGGTCCGCGATATAAATAGGGAAATTATTTGGGTTTTGAGGGTCACTCACTGTGTATGCTAATCTCGTTTCTTTGTACAACCGAGTGCACTGACCACCAAACATAGGAATTGTGGAAAACGTCATGTCTAATTGAAGAGAACCCCCCAACTTGGCTCCCCATGACCAAGATAACAACATGCCATACTTAGGGGGAATATTAGCGATAACAACATCCATTAGGATACTCTTAACTAGGACCTGCGCTAGGGTAACCACTAGATCTTTAATCATCCCCAAACACTTAACCCTTCTCAAGTCAAAAGAGTACAGATCTCCATAAGGTCTGGTGATTTGGAGACCCAACTTGTCCATTATAATCTTAGGCATAACGTTATGGGAGGCTCCGGAGTCTAACATGCAATTATGTAGCAACTGATCATACACATTCAGAGTGATATAAAAGGGAGAAATGGTGTCTTTGGCCCCTTCAAAATGGGGACCAAAAGTAATGTTAGGTTTTTCATCTTCCAAATTTAAAATACCAGACTAGCTTTCTAGCTCAGAGACACCCGTCGCTTTGGTAATTTGCTTCGGATAAATGGGGTTTTTTGCTAATTCTACCAAAGGGATTGGTATCTTAATTTTATTTATTTCATTTTCAAAACTAAAAGCTCCGCTCACCCTGTCTGTTTCTTTGGTTGAGACTTATGATTCCTTCCTTTCCGACTTATTTGTCTGGACCGCTTTATCACTCATGGTCCTGGTTGAAGACGTAACTTTATTTACTGGTTCAGTTCCTTGTGCTTGGGTTTCAACTTTTTCCACTTCAAACTCTTGTGTGCTTACTACCTTAGTTTTGTTGTTGGGTAATAAGGCCTCTTCCGAAGGAGGTTCATAAGCTTGACCTCTTTGGAGGATTTTCTTGGGTTGAGTGGTTGAGGTGGGCTTACTCTTAGATCTAAAGTTGTATTTTGGTTGAAACTCAGCCATTATCATCTCAGTTTCTAGTTGAGATTCACAGAGATCAGTGTGATCACCTTCTTCACCCTTATTCAATGGTTGTGGTGTGTTTAGATATTTTTCATAGTCTTCATGGGTCAGATATGGTTGAGTGCATTCATCACCGAAATTTGCAAAATCATTATCCAAATATCCGAAGTCTTGAAAATCATTCGCTCCTATAAAATTTTCATTCTTCAAGGGAGCTTGTACTTTTTGATCTTCATTTTTTATTTGTCTTTGTTGGTTTGGGGGGTTGGGGTTCCTCTTGAAATCCTTTTTGGGGAAAAAGTCATCTTTGGCCTGTTCGAGCTCCATTTTGGATATTTTATTCGACATTTCTTTAATCACTCTGGCCATATCGTCCACCCTATCGTCTGCGGATCTATTAGCCCCTGAAGGACATGCATGTTCTCTAAAGCGTTTGGCCTCTCGGTTTCCAATTTCTAACTTAGCTTTAAGCTTACCCGAATCCATTATATTAGACTCTATTTCTACTGCATCTTCTGCATTTGGTTTAGGGTGGTTCCCCTTCTTTCTTGCAAAAGGAGTGCAAAATCTGGCTCGAAAGCTCTGGTGAAAGTCACTTTGGCCGCGGGTTCGAATGGTTTCACCTCGACTGGGATTTTATTATAAAGTTTATTAAATCTTTGAATGAATTCCATGACTGTTTCTAAACTCTTTTTTCTTAAGGACCCAAATTCGGTTAAATAATATAGATGGTCTTTTCTCTCGCCCCATTGTCTGAGGAAAGCATCTTCCAAAGTGTCGTAAGACAAGATAGATGCTGCAGGTAGGCTCCGAAACCAAGTTCGGACCTGACCTTTGAAGGTTTGGATGAGAAGTCTCGAATACACGTCCTCATGTTTGATACCCAGGATATCGGCGAATTGATCGAAGAAATTAAAATGTTCAGCTGCGGTCAGATCCCCTTCCCCGGTGAACTTCAGTAAAATTTTTATGTAATTTTCGGGAAGGTTGTGTAGAGATACGTGCAATACTAAGGGATCATATCTAGCTGCAACTTTCGCAAACACTCTGGGAGGGGAAGCAGGCCCTTGGCCTCCAGCTTCTCCTAGAGGGGATCCTCCTCCACCTCCTCCTATAAACCCTCCACCTCCTCCTCTGGCGGATACCATTGTTATTTGTGGAAAGTTATAAAGGGGGTTTTGGAAAATTAAAAGTGACTCTTTGTTTTCTTCACGAAAAGGAAAATCCGAAGAGGGAAAATAAGGGATGCGAGGACTCAGTTCCTCAGATTTACAAGAGGAAAAATCAGGAGAACCGACTGGTGTGGGAACTGAGTGTGCAATACACTCTTAAAAATTTGGTGAAGTCGAGAAATTTAACTGAAGGAAAGATGGTATGTCAAAATCCGATGAACTTTCAAGAGGACCCTTTTTTTTGTGTACTAAGGGGATTGTTGGAAGAATCTCACTCCTAACTTCGGAGCAATCTGGCGTTGAAACTTTAGTATCAAAGAGAGGATTGAGCAAAGTTGAGGGTTCGAAAGAACTCTTAGTCCTCAATGGTGGGTTTTTAAGTCTGTAAACTGTAGCGGTTGGCTTAAGAGAGCCTCTCGCCTTTAGAATCTTTTCGGGATCGGTAACAGGCGTAATCTGCTTACCATCTGGGTTTTGTCTAGTATTCCTTCGACTGGATGCCAGTTTATTATTTGTGGAGTCACCAAGTGAAATATTAGGAAGCCTTAAAAGGTGTGTACTCTTTTTTCACTATCAAAGGGTAACACTTTCAATGAAAAACAATTTGTCATTTTCCTAGGGAAAAGGATTTCGTAACTTCGATCGCTGGCAACGGTGCTAGAAAGATGTTGTTCCTGAGTCTGTACTTAAAGCTTAGAAGTATAGTGTCAAGGCATCCGAAAGTCAGTAAGATATGGAGAAGGGAGAAACGTCAACCTTCGTCAAAGGAAACTAGGGAAGATTCCTACGTTGGCGTTGTCTAGCTTCCAACTATTCCTGGATAATTATGTCTTGTTCAATGGCTGCCCATGATCGTTCAAGTTTGGACTAGTTAGTTTATGTTTTAAGAATGGTGTCTAAAAGGTTTAAGGCAATGTGCATTTGGTTCGATAGTCCGGGTTCGATATTAGGCTGTGTTGGTACAGGAACCATCATGGGGGAACAGTAAAAGTAGGAAAAACTTTAAGAGAGATTAAGTGTTGTCTCAATTTGGTCGTATAAAAGAGAATTTATGGTTTCAGAAATAAAATAGGGATTCAAATCAAAGGCTCGTTCCCGTAACTGTATTATATTTTAATAAAGGTGTGAGGTGGGAGAAAAATATTTAACTGTCTATGGTGTAAGGCTCTTATCAAGGGAGAATCTCATGTATAAACAGGAGAGGAAAAATGTAAGGAAATAACCGATGTAGCAGAGAATATGTGTAGAATTCTGAAAATGGAGACTGGTCTTAAACCCGCTGATAGATGGTACAGAGGAAAAATAGTAAACAATTGCAGAAAACCAAAATTTATTCGCTATAGTAGTGGTCGTACTAAATTATAACGAAGCACATCAGTTAAGAATATGAAATGAAATGAAATATGAGATACAAGGAAGCAAACTTGTAACACAGTCATGATGGAATTGAGAATCTTCAGATCTGCTTGTATTAACTCTCAAATGTAAAAGACTCTATTACAAACGACACAAAAAGGTCCAGCCCTGTTTATTTCTTTTTGTGGTATACGCATACAATTTTACAAATAATATAGGATCTCAAAGGTCACAAAATTTTGGTTATCACAGGGAGTAGAGAAATCGCTCCATTTCTTCCTCTCTGTCTTTACTTGGTGCCATACGTTTGTTCTCGCACGAGCTCGGTATAGGTGACACACCTTTCAACCAGTTGAGATATTAGCCGCCATGGTTCTGCTTGACAGTTGGCATCAAATAAGTAACATTATCGGTCTAATTGCTGCAATCTATCTTCCATCTGTCCATCTATAATGTTGATGGTGCATAATTGCGCGCTGGGTTTAATCATGCATTTATCTACTTGGACTATGTCCACCATAGTCATATGAGAGATGTCAGTCGAATCTCTCTCTTCTTTTTCCTTCGGATCAAGTGAGATATTTTCCACATTCACTTGCCTCAACGTCTCGGCATTACCTCCACTGTCAATACCCAACATATCATTGTCTATAGAATTAAAGGCCTCCTCTAAGGAATCGATTACCTTTTTGGCCTGCTTCTTTCGTTTGGCGATGTTATGCTCCCATTCCTTCAGTAGAATGTTTCCTTTGGTTTGCTCTGAAATGGTGAACCTGGGAGTACCTACTGAAACCCTATTGTTTGTGGCTATCACAGCCTCTTGGAAGGCGACCTGAGCTACTCCGACATCCCTTTATCCGGGGTGGCGGGTGACCAAAAATGGTGAGATGCAGGGGCACCATTACCCAGTTAAAAATTTCATAAGCAAATTTTTTCGCTTTGTTTTCCCATCAATTTGCATGATATACATGTATGGGATCATCTTCGGCCGAAGTCCAACTCCATCTCATTAATGGAAATGGTGTCATAGAACAAATTGCATCCATAATGTATGCGGACATGAAGAATGACGACACCTTCCCATTCTCCTTCTGCTCCCGATACTCTGTGACTCGATTGGTCAAGCTATCTGAAAGCATCTTTGCCCAGTTAAAGGAACTGCCTTCGATGACCCGAAACATTAGAGGCACCCACACAAGGAAAAAATGTGATGTGTCCTCTTTCCCATATAACCGTCATGTCATCATGGCCACATATTTGTACTGGGGTTCTAACGAGGCGATTGAATATATGTCGTGGGTATCAGCTCTAAACTTCACAGTGTTTGAAACCCAATCCTTTATCAAACTGGACATTTTTTTATCATACTGTACGCATTCTTTCTCCTTGAACTCATCCAAGAACTCAGCACCATATGTGTAGTCAGACGTCGTGGGAAGCTTATACATGGTTTGCAGATGTTCCGGCCTGAAAGTCCCGATGGTGAGTTTCTACTCGTTCATGATAGTTCTGGTCAGTATGTCTACATGGTCCAATGCCCATCGGACCATATCATAATATGGAAGAAATCATGGCCTGGCTGCTACTCTATGCATTCCGGATTGGATGACTATTTTGTACTTGGTGGTTATATCATCTCTTTCATTGTCACCGAAGTCGTTAGAATAATCCACCAATTCTGCTTGCAGAATATCTAAAACATATGACCAGTTCTGGAACAAGTTGATACTTCGGGGCGAAGTATCAGAGACATTTTCTGAGCCTTTTCTCGAAACCTCAACATTCTCGTTTGATGCTTTTCATGGAGCCATGGCCAAAGTTTGTGTTTTATCTCTTCTGCGATAGAACTGCGTGTACATATAGAAGTCAGTTTACTCAAAGTTGATGTGCTCTGCGTGCTATGAAAATGCAATTGTTATAATGAAACACAACTTTTATATATATTTGAAAACTCGGTACCTTTCAGAACAAGTGTGTCAAATCATATTTAGAAATAAATTTTTTCCGTAAAAATCCAATCTCATATTCATAGATTTACCCTATTTCCTCATTAATGTCATAAATTTTGGCAGTTCAAAAGTTAGTTGGTGTATGGAAAGAAAGGCTACCTTGTGAATCGTGCAAGCATCAAAATGCGGGATATGTCTTGATTTAGCTTAGTTAATCCAATCTTACCAACATTAATCAATGTTTTGATACTCGTTATATTGGGGATTTTGTTTTAACACTTTGAATTTCTAACATCCGAGACTGCGAAGATTGATTTGGTTAATAAAAAGGTAATCATGATTTGGGGCTTGATTAATTTTATAATTATTATATTCGCCATATCGCTACTTGGAGCTTCAAAGATAACTTTTTGGGAGATTTACACGTCGAGCTGCGAAACCGTGAGATCGCAATAACGTGACTTAATTAAAAGGAAAGATAATCTTGGATTAGGCGATAAATTAATTATGTTATAACTGCATCGTGACTTCGCGAGTCGGGGTTTAGACGGTGAAACTTTCAAAAAGGACAATGCACAGTAGCGAAATGCCGAGAGAATCTTTTACCATGGTTTAGCTTTTACCCTTAACCTTGACATGAGTTACTCAAATAAGGACCTCGTGTTCTCAGCTATCAGGGCTATGACAACAAATTTTTGGGTTCGATGAACACCAAGGCGTGAAACCTCGATGACGTTTAATCATGAGTTAGGGAAAATTTTACCCTCATTACTGTCTTGAGTGAAAAGTTAAAACAACTTCGTTGTTTCGTGACTCGGGACGTGTGAACTTCATGAGTTATAGTATCTGATCTATGAGATCCCGAAGCAGAACGAAAGAGGAAACATTTTACGAAAGGTAGGACTTGTTTCTAGAGTGGAATAATCATCGCTGCTCGCATGATTAAGCTTCAAAGATCATCGATATCTCAGAGGGGAAAATGAAAACCATTTTTAGATTTCAAGCATTAAGATTGAAACTTGTGAAGGGCTAGAAAAACAGGGGAAACTCCAACAGCATCTACAAGCAATTTACTACGCGATACACACCACAACATAATGGTGTTGCAGAGAGAAAGAACAAAACCATCATGGAAATGGTGCGAAGCATGATGACAACCAAACATTTGTCAAATGAGTATTGGGATGAGGCAGTAGCAACTGCAGTATACATCTTGAATAGATGTCTGAAAAAAAGTGTGAAGAATAGAATTCCTCAGGGAGCATGGACAGGATCAAAGCATGATGTGGTGCACTTAAGAGTTTTTGTTTGGGTCGAATTCGCACATGTTCTATATGAACTAAGAAGGAAGATGAACAACAAAGGACACAAATGTATATTTTTTGGGTATTTTGAAGAAACAAAGGATACAAGCTATATGACCCAGTCGTAAGAAAATTCATAATCAACCACGATGTTCGATTCGTAGAGAATGAAGCATGGGATGGAACCATAGAAAATATAGTAAATATAATTGACACAATGGAGCATAATGACACAGAGGATGATTTGTTTCAAACAACATACACAATACAGTGCGTAGCTCCGTCTACACCTGGCGCTGCAACACAAATTACCGTGCAGAATACTCTGGTAAGAACACCAAGTGCGCAATCCACACCTAGAGTGCAACAAACACCATCAATCACTCTGAATACTTCTACTTCTCCAGATCCAACATTACCAAGTTTTTTACCAAGAACGACAAGAAGTCTATGCGACATCTATAATGAAGACACAACAAATTCATTCTCAGATTTTTCTTTGTTTTCACAAATAGATGGTCCATTAACTTTTGAAGAAGTTGTCAAAGAAGATGTATGGGCACAAGCCATGGATGAAGAAATCAAATGCATAGAAAGCAATCAAACATGGAAATTGGTAGATGTACCTAATGATAAGGATGTCATAAGTGTCAAGTGGATTTATAAAACCAAACAATATGCAAAAGGAAAGGTACAGAAGTACAAGGTAAGATTAGTTGCGAGAGGCTTTACACAACAACCTGGAATTGATTACAATGAAACATTTTCACCAGTTCCGCGCATGGACACAGTCAGAACTGTGTTAGCAATTGTCGCAGAGTACAAATGGCCAGTTTATTAGATGGATGTAAACTCATCATTCTTGAATGGAAATTTAGAAGAAGAAGTATACGTGGAAAAACCATAAGGTTATGAGGTTCCAGGACAAGAAAACAAAGTATACAGATTAAAGAAGGCACTATATGGATTAAAGCAAGCTTTGAGATCTTGGTACAATCACATAGATTCCTATCTTACACAAAATGGATTTCAGAGAAGCAAATATGAGCCAACACTGTACATCAAATCAAATCAGCAAGGTAATGTATTAATTGTTTGTTTATATGTGGATGATTTGATATTCACAGGTAATTTTGGAATAGAACAGTTCAAGTCAGTCATGAAGGATGAATTTTAAATGATTGATTTGGGAGTTATG
>ML824252.1:0-52869 GCA_009831015.1 Picea engelmannii | reverse complement strand
TTGGGATCATTGGCATGCTGTCACCTTCTTGGCATGGGCATCTTCATCTGTTTCTGCTGCTTCAACATCCTCTGCTTTTGCCACTGTAGCTTCCCCCTTTGCTCATCACTTCCAGCTTCAAAACTTCAGATGGTTGTAATAAAAGTATCATACTTACTGTCCAGCTGGTCCAGCGTCTGTGAAACAACATCATCCTGAGTTTCTCTGCCCTCAGTTCTGCATACAATGAGTTCCTTGACATTCCAGTAAATATCCACTGTTTTGGTGCATTTGGATTTCCTGCTTCTGGACAAGTTTCCCAATCTTCTCATCCACCACAGTGTTTGCAGTGCTTCGTCTCTTCAGCATTGGCATCTTCTCCATCTCGTCGACTTCTCTTCTCATAGCCTTTGAGTATCTATATCAATTGGGATCATTGGCATGCTGTCACCTTCTTGGCATGGGCATCTTCATCTGTTTCTGCTGCTTCAACATTCTCTGCCTTTGCCACTGTAGCATCCCCCTTTGCTCATCACTTCCAGCTTCAAAACTTCAGATGGTTGTAATAAAAGTATCATACTTACTGTCCAGTTGGTCCAGTGTCTGTGAAACATCATCCTGATTTTCTCTGCTCTCAATTCTGCATACAATGAGTCCCTTGACATTCCAGCAAATATCCACTGTTTTGGCGCATTTGGATTTCCTGCTTCTGGATAAGTTTCTCAATCTTCTCATCCACCACAATGTTTGCAGTGCTTCATCTCTTCAGCATTGGCGTCTTCCCCATATTGTCGACTTCTCTTCTCATAGCCTTTGAGTAAGGAGGCAGTGCTGGCCTTCGCCGCAGTAACCTTCTTCCTTCAAGATGAAGGCCTTCTCCCTTTTGCGTCCTTCCCTTACCCTCTGGAGGTCTGCCTCTGTGTTTGGCATCGACCTCTCTACCGTTCCCCATATATGGGGCTTCTTAACCAGCTGAGATTTGCTGTATTCCATGGTTTTAACCAGAGCACTTGCCACTTCAATTTCAGACCACTGGCACCACCAATGCTCTAGTTGAATGCAGAGCACCAATGCCTCCAATCTCACATTCATTCTCCACAAAGATACTATGTAGCACTGGTTCTCATAATCTCTCCGGCAGATCATCAAGGCATGTAATGGTGTTCTGGGAGGCCTCTCTCCATGGTCTTCTGTGACTGCAAGGTACCATCCGATTGAACACCCTGTAGAGAATGGAGATGACCATGAATGCTGAAGAACTCCAAACTGTTCAATCTCTCGTTATAATGCCTCCCTAAAGACCATTGAGGAACCTGACCCCATCCGATTGAACACACCCTGTAGAGAATGGAGACAACCATGAATGCTGAAGCACTCCAAACCGTCCAATCTCTCGTTATAATGCCTCCCTAAAGACCATTCAGGAACCTGGCTTACAACTTGCTTTAAGTAAGTCACGGGGTCCTAAAGGTTGTGACCATTGACTATTGGATTTTTAAGGGTTTCTCTCTAACGATTTAAAGATCAAGAGGCTTGTGCAGTATTGGAGGTGACCGACACAGGATAAACTATCCAAGGATCGGAGTTAACCGGCACACACGATTGGCTAATCATAGGGCTAACAAGGCGGGAGTCCTATTAGGGAACTCTATATATCCCCGAGAGAAGATACTGCCCATCCAATCAACAGAGGTCTGCGTGTCCTCTTGTTAGGTGGAAGCTGCCACCGTTCTCTCCCCTAACACTCCATCTGGGGAGCCCTACAAATGTATCATGCTCAAGTACATATTGATAAAATGAATAAAAGTCCACCTACACAATTTGTTTGATTAGAGGATGTAATTACAAACGAACAGGTGTAAAGATTCATAATTCTTGAATAAATTGTAAGAGGTCCATTGTAGGTAAAAGTTGTGGCTAGTCTCCCTGTTTACTCAATTTTTTAGACTTCGTAGTTGTTGCTTTCTCATCATGGATTGGTTGGTTCAGGACAAAAACTTTCATCATGGTTAAAGTTGTTGGTTGGTTGAGGACAAACTTTATTGATGGTCTTGAAATTGTCGGTTACCATATAGTCACTTATCATCTCGTCCATGATTACATGAATCCATGGAATTGAGCTTTGTTCGCAGATGGAGCAACCATTGGGGCAACGTTCAAATTGACCAAGTTGAAATTCATGAATGGTGACCTTATAGTCACTTATCATCTCTCTTGATTACATGAACCCATGCTGACTTACTTACCTGAAAATAAGCTTTGTTGGCATATGAAACGACGACTGGAACAATGTTCAATTTGACCAAGTTGAAATTCATGATCAAAGGAGTTGATGAATGCGATAGTTATAATAATGTTGTAAGCAAGAGTTTATGTTTTAATGGAAGCATCGAAGAATGGGCTCTCTCTTTTATAAAAGGTAGGTCAATTTGCTGTTTGAATCTTTTTCCAAAATACTATTATCAGTGGTAGCGTGTGCTAATGTTAGCCAACGGTTGAGGCAAATTTTGTGATCTTATTCGTGTATTTTCATTCTCTTGCTACGGGGTTACAGTGCTAAGGGTATTTAATTTTATTTATAGGATGGTGGCTTCTATGATGTGATATCTCTTTTCCAAATAATTTCTTAAGTTAGTTTGTTTGAGGGCATCATTCACAGAAAAACATCATCAAAAAATTAAGTTGGAGGTTTTATATAAAAAATTAAGTTGGAGGCCTTATATAAAAAATTAAGTTGGAGGCCTTATATGAGTCAAATCTCAAAATTGGTATTTTGTTAGATTTTGGTTCTAGGGCTAAAACTAATCCATTACAAATGAAAGAATAATTGTGTCAAGAGGCACATTCTAAAATGCAGTATACATGAGTGCCATCTCTGTTTGTAATAGTGATGTGGTATATGTTGGTAAAAAATATTACAAAAAAAAACCGACAACAATAAATATAAGGCTGTCATATTATTATTAATAAAACACTGGCCTCAATCCATCTTAACCTCGGATTTATCAAACGTTGAAAAATGATCAAATCTTTTAAAGTGCAAACATTTTTTAGAGTGCAGAGCCTTTTGAGGTATCCGATCCCTCTTAGAGTTTGATAGATCCAAGGATACGATGGATCTAAGTTGGTATTCCTTATAGAGAGAGTTTAGTGAAACAAAAGAATCTATACAAAAATTCATAGCCTCAACACTTAGTGCTATATAGAGACAATTGTTACAAGGCACATTTTTTGAAATGCAAAACCTTGAGGAATGGTTGCATCACGAGGTATTTGATCTCTCTCAATGCTTGATAGATCTGAGGGTTAAGATGGATTTAGACAAGTATTATCCATAAAGAGTTTAGTGAAACAAAGTGTATACACAAAAATACAGTCTCAACACTTTGTGCCCATGCAGAAGCAACTATTACAAGCCTACTAAAGACACACTAAAAATATAGTGAAATGAGGTCTGCACCATGAGTTGGGCACATAGCAATGCTTTTTGCTCTAGATCTCCCCGTACAAATGTAAATGCATATGCTTAACAAAGAGTAATGTACTTGAATAATGAATTAAACAATTGAATTAAATAGTTGATAAAGCGACCAATTTAGGCTAGACCCCTTGGATTGAATAGACAAGTATCTAAGAAATCATTATAAGTTCTAATTGAACTAGTATAGACACAATAAATACTTAGTACAAAATAAAATGCTTGAAAAGGATATATCATTCATCCACAAATTCTATTCAAGAAAAATAATAATTCTCATGTAAATCGAAACATTTGATTTAAAAATCTTATTTTCTAATATTCTATGGACCAGAATGTACACCAACATACTTGTTTAACAATAAGAGCACATTGCTATTTAAAAAAGAAAATCCTTGTAAGCTCGAGGATTGTTCCAAGGTAATAGGGATGCTAAACTAGAGTTGAGTAGACCTATACATACAACATTGTTAGTGTAAATTTCTCAATTGAATACTCAATAGGTCCAATTCAATTCTTAGTAGACATACTTGCCATTAAATAATTCCCTAAGACATAACAAATGTGAGAATGACTTAAGAAAGTCTACTAGAGAAGAGATGCATAGTTTAGGGGCAGTTGCAGAAGTAAAACAAAAATCAAGACTTTGAAATCGAACTAGAAGCCCTTATTTAATTCCTTCAAAATCTTTTCACGGCCTTTGGCATTGAGCCCCTAATCACAATAATTGTCCAAGACAAATTTTGTCCTTGGAATCTAGGGAATTAACTAAAAGTAAAGTACATCACATACACTATTGGACCCATCATCCAAAAGTAGTTGACCTAACAAATTTGACTAACTACTCAATTGCCCCATATCAAACCACTAATCATTGCTTTTGAGATAAATCCCATGTAAATAATATTCTAATCAAACATCAATTATATGCAAGATTATCAGTCAACATGCCATAATTTGTTGTCAAAGTGAACATTTTATTCTATTTCTCTCTGAACTAAATAAAATACAACTTGCAATAATGAACATAATAATACTTATATTATAGCCTTCCTCCCCTGTAAATTTCTCAGTAAACTTACTACCTTTTAGCAAAGTTTGTAGGACCAGTTTATGTGTGTCAAACCATAAATGAAATAGAGAATTTGGGGATACCTTTAATTAACCGAGAGTGTGATCTTTGCAAAACACACTTTCTATTATTGACCTTTGAGCATGTAGTTGACAAATATGGACACATCTTAGCTTACTAGTGTCTCATTCTATTATTCAATCCAACATAAGGCTACAAATTCTAGGGCCATATTTAAGAAACATTGGCACAAAGAATCTCAAGCAATAAAATCAATACACTAAATTTAAAATAAACATCTTAAATCATTTCAACATTCAATTATTTGGCATCTATTCATCTAAGCTACACAATTTAAGATAACGGTTGCTTAAGTTTATCAAGTCCATAACTAGAGAGGGGGGTAAGTTCATTGCACCAACATACCTTGTATACAACCCAGGCGAGGTAGATGTGCCACGTTTGTAATACTCATGTTGGCCAAAAAATCAAATAGAAAAATAATAATACTTCATGGTTTGCTTAATAATCAAATCAAAGAAAAATAAATTAGAGAAAATTAGATAAAAATAAAAAATATCTACGTAAGTAATAAAGTTGATTGGGATAAATGGGGCTATGCCTCCAACATTGTGTATAAATAGAGGGTTAATTTCCCTCATTTACACACATGGAAATATATACACACATCGATATATAGAGATATATGTGGAGATTATGATATAAAAGTACCATGTTGAAGCTTAATGATAAATCTTAGACCATGGGCTCCACCATTGAATATGTTTTATAATTTATTTTGTATTTTTGTCAATTGACTACCCATCCATGGAATTTTTATGCCTAATTTCCACTTGGCCTTAGAGCTAAGGAGTCTCACTCCCTAGCACCGATCATGGTGGCTAAAGCTTCTTTAGGTAAATTTGTTTTAGAATCGTCACTTATAGGTTGTCTTCAATAAGATTAGATCCTAAAGGATGTGGATTCTCTTGCATGAGGATTTTGGTGGTAACATTAGAAATTCTTTGGGTATTCATTCATCCACTTAGGGGCTTTTCTCGGGGTAGAAATCTTTTCTACAAATTTTGGGGTTGATTAAGGAAGTTGACATTAAAACGATTGAATTTGGAGGTAATCTCTTGAAGATTTGAATTTTATTTGAATTTTGAAACTTATATGTGTATGTTCTACCCCCAAAAATAGAGGCCCTTTTTTAAATTTCTAGAATTTGATCCATGCTTTACTCTTAGAGTTTGAAATAAGTACACATTTTTTTGTTGAAAAATACATCTTATATTCACATGAAAATATTTAAATTAGCAAAACAAAAGGTGGAAGGGCATATACATTGGAGCTTATATCATCTTCCTTGATGCTACTAAAGATGAACTAAAATTAGAGTATCAATCTACATCTAGAGACTTGGCATCCTTAATGAGAGGCCAACAATTGCATATGTATCTCGTCCCTTCACATGTCATAAAAAGTAGACAAAGAACTGACCTCATGATAAAAATAGACTTACAATGATCTTTTAAAGAGTAAATGAAGAAAATATTTACATACAATGTCAAATACCAATGAAGGATGAGTGGAGATGGAATCACCAAGAAAAATGCATGCCAATGCACCCTCCCCTAAAGAAGGACCGAATACTAATTCCGAGCATAATTCCAACAACTCCTAACAAACTGACAATCCAAAAACATGTGCTTCAACAATTTTGAATGGTTCCAGACATGGTATAGACCATTGGAGAAGCCACTTTTTTCCAACTTGGCCTTGGAGAGGAGTCCTTGATAGATAACAAGGCACAAAATAACATGTAACTTGTAAGACAAACACAAACTACAGACTATGCAATCGATGAATCCACTCATCCTTCGAGTTTGAGGCCACCTAATGAGCATTGATGACAAAGGATAGCTCATGGCACTAATGCAAAAAGGAGTATAACTTCCAAGAGCCATATCACTGAAGGGGCTGACCAAAGCTCCATCCCAGACCCACTAAAATGGACTTGGTATGGGAATATTCATTTTGAACACATCCTCTTGAGGAATGACCCCAACAAGTTCGATGATAGTCGACTAGTCTTATGAAAAAAAGACACATCGAGGAATCAAAGTGAGCCAATCCTTCCAGGAGCACATCGTTGGGTCCCAAAGGTCATTTTATAAGAAGATACCCTTGAGCCAATCCTTCCAGGAGCACATCGTTGGGTCCCAAAGGTCATTTTATAAGAAGATACCCTTATTACTCAAGTGTCGAGCTCGGAAATGTGGGATCTTTGCAATACAACTATTTTACAACCTTTAGATCCAAATAGATTGCTTGACCAATTCCCAACATGCTCTACTGCTAGCTAGATTCCATCTAACTAAACCTACAATGGCCTTCCAGGTTGGCTAGATGGTCTTGACGATAAAAGAGCGTACAACCTACAAATGGTGGGGGAAGAGATAATGTCACATAAGACAAAATCCACAGAAACCTTTCCCATGTATCAATTTGTAGATAACTTGTGCTAAAAAAAAACTTGAGAATGGGAGTACCATCCATGCAATGCACCACCAATTTAGCAGTAAGGGTGCTCCCCTGCATAGCCAAATTAAACAACCCCATCTCCCCCATCTTTGGGCATGATATACATGTCCCACAAAACCATCTAGAGGCCTCACATCCCTTCATATTGAGACCACCGATACGATCTCAAAATTTTCTCCAAGAACTAAAACCAAGCCCCACTGGGCAATCAATAAGAGACATAGCATATGTGAGATGCTTGGAGGATCCCCCCAACAACCTTCAACTTCCTTTCATACAGGAGGTCCTTATAGTGAAGCATGCTCTGCAATCATTGGAGACGAAAATCCCACATGGCCATAATGAAAGAACCACACCAAAAGGAATGCTAAGATATTGAATAATGACCCCCAACTGAGCAGATATCCATGTGGGTAGGATCCAAGAGGGAGTAGTTTCCAATCCAATATACCAAAATGAAATTTTATTATCACTAAATACCGCACCCCACACCACATAGAAAGGGTCCAAGTAGTATGTAGTGCCATTGAATATATCTTAGTCAACATGTACAAAAATAAGAGAGTCATATGAAAAGCGGTTGTTAACCATCTCCAAGCCATCGGGAAGAGAAATACCATGAACATGCCCTTAGATGTAGTCAACCTATAGGAGATAGCCCAAAGCATAAACTATTGATACATACATGTATGGGGCCAAAGGGCACCCCTACCTAATGGATTCATGCAAGAAAATATGTGGGGATAGATTTATTAACTTAAATAGACACTGAAGCATTGGAGAAGAGAGTGTTTACCATAGCAACACATCATAGAGAAAACCCCAAACATGTTAGCATCTCCATGATGAAGGGTCACCAATCAATTAGATCATAGTCATTGTCAAAATATATCTCCTAGGTTGAAATCACCATATCCAAAATAAACTAACCTTGCACAAACCTTGTTTAATCCTACCAAACCACCTTCTTGAAAACATTGTAGTAATGAAGAGACACCACTTTAGCCAAAATATTTTAGGCAATGGTGATAAAAGTAATAGACTTCCACCATCAATGGAATCCCTGGACACATTTTCCGAAATAAGATTAATAAGCCCCTAAATTAAAGATTTCGTCAAAGCCCAAAAGGAAAAGGCCTTAGTATCCAAACAACAAAATTCATCCCTCACCATGTCCAACATGGCCTTGTAAAACTCATAAGGCATCCCATCCAACCCCGGGGACTTCCATTATGCAAGGATCTAAGTGCAACAAAAATATCCTCCTTTCAGAAGTCAATGTTCAATTTGTATCAGTCCCCAATTGAAACCTTATGTAGACTCACATTGTAATGATAATTCTTAGCATCCATAACATTATCCATCAAAGCACAAGGAGAAAAAATATTTTAGAAAAGTAAAGCAAACATACATTTGACCTCAATGGGGTCCTCCTCAAGAGACCCATCAACTCTATGTAAGGAAAGAACCGTGTCTACGACTACCTCTTGTTCAAGAAATCAAAAGTAATTTCGAGCTCTTGTCCCCTGCTTGAATCCACTACAAATTGGAATGGGTCTGGGTGCCCCTAGCAATGTATTCCTCTCCTTTGTGAACCACCATTTTCAGCTTGAAACTTCTTCCCAAAGAACTAAATAATGAATATCCTCCTCTAAAAATACATAAACCTCCTTAAGGAGGTATAAAAATCACCATGTTGCTTGCAGACCAACATTCTACAAACCTCTTCAAGGTAGTGCCTAGTAGATTGCAAATCACCATGTTGCTTGCAAACCATCATTCTCCCCCATCCTCTCATAAACTTGACCATATGGAAAATATTTGCTTCCCACCACAAAAGACAACATTATCCCCTAGTTGTGGGGGTGAAAGGTTCAACACTTTATGCACTAAGTCTCATAATTCAAAAGGCTCCAAATGAGAGACATTCAACTTGAACATGGATGAAGGTGTTGAATTTATCCTATATACCACTGACAGGGTTGTTTGAATGGGGAAATGGTTTGAGCTTGTGACATCCATCAACATCCACTATGTGAAAATGTCCTAAAAAGAAATTGTTTTTTGGAGGCCCATAAACTTGATCCAACCTCACTTGTACCCTCTCCTTGCCATTTTTGTAATTAGTATAAGTAAACCAACCACCATAATCACCCCCCTTTTGTTTCTAGTTGGTATCATATATATGAAGAGTAGCTTTACATTTAGAAAAATCCTACTTCTTGGCACCACTAACTACATTACTTGTATCACCACTTTGATTTCCCTCCCACTCCACCATGTTAAAAGACCCCCCATTGATCCAATTTGCATCTGGAAACGAGGAGGCCATCCAATCCCAATGACCACCCTAATCCAAATTGAGCATAAATTGAGAAAAACCCTAGAAGACAGTCCCACACCAACCATGTAATCCAAACACATTGATTAGTGGGATCCCTCTCATGGTACACAACAAAACTCTACAAATAAGGGGTATTATGTGTAAGTACACACATTTTTTTGCATCATATAGGAATTAATTTTTGTTTATTATAGGTCATACTTCAAATGTTTTACAAAGAAGAAGAATATATGTGTAATTTAAATACATACGTTTCTGTGGATGTTATCCCAAGGGGTTAGCTCAATTGATTTATGTTAATGTTGTTGGGAATTTGGCTAGTTTCATGCTAGTAGGTGCATGGTTTGCATCCCCCTACGTTAGGCACATTAGCCTATGTTGCCCTGTTTACTAGGGGTGCTATCAATGAATGTGGGGAAGCATCCCCTAGGTTTCCCTGTGAGGTTTTCCTTGGAAAAAAGGTATATCTGGTTACAATCATTTCAACAACCTCTAAGAGGTCCTCGTCCTTATACAAGAGGTTGAACACCTTGTAGACTCGCCTTATTTTGGAAATGATTCTCACTTAATATATTTTTCTCCACTTGAGGTTGCAATAATGGTTTAGAGGAGAACATTGAAGATCTAAAATACTAATGATAATAATAAGTTTATTTTGGCAAATTTGTGCAATTTTTAGAGATTTTATGCTATTTGTTTCACTTTTTATGACATTTATGAATTTAAAAGGGACATATCTTTGTTATACAACCTTCGATTCCAACCCAATGTTTTTTTTAATTTGATAAGTTTTCAATATCTATTCATATATGCTTTGTATTTTTGAAAACATTGCAGTGAAAATTTCACCTATATTTGGCATCATGGGATCACAAATGAAGTGTGACAATTTTTAATGGTAACGGGTATGCTAATTGGAGAGTTGATCTCATTGACATTTTGAGGTCTCAAGAACTTTGGAGGATAGTCAAATAACCTACAAATGCTAACAAAAAGGAAGTCTGGATGATCAAAAGTGAAAATGCTCATGGTATATTAAGTTAATCTTATTTTCATGAATCGTGACTTATTCTATGATTCTATGAAAATAATGGCATATTATTTTCATGAATCATGACTTATGCATCAATTTTGTTAAAGAGGAAGATGGGTTGATTTATGAAGGAAAATGAAGAAGGGTCATGCATATGTGTCTAGAGCCATACCTTGCTTTAGGAAATTTTGGAGTCTAAGGAAATTTAGGCCCCATAATGCACGTTATTGAAAATTATATATTAAGGAATCCTTATAGGTAAAATAACCATGATGGTAAGTCTAACATGAATTATGCCTCTTCTAACAAATACACATGTAAAAGCAATATAGGTGGACACGATAAGAAGAAGAAACTCATTTTTTGTTAAATTTTAGCAACCAAACACCCGACAATTTATTTCATAGCAAACCTTTGTTGTAATAAACTTATTAAGTAGATTTACAAAACAAAAAACACGAATGAGTTTTAACAATTTATGGAAATAAATCAACAGAAGAAAAACAGGAAACCAAACACATTTGCACATGTAATTTCTGGGTAAAACCCCCTGGAAAAACCCCTAAGGGAAAAGCAATATTGCGATGATTTTATTATTATAAACTTTGGACTCCCATCCTGGGATAAAGGCCCACCTGAGAAAAATACAAAAAAACAAAATAGCCTAGCTTATCACACTTGAATATCTTTCCTTTGATCTTGTTGGTTGCTACTCCTTTGCTTCCCCTTGATCCTTTCCTTGGACCCTGCCCCTACACACTTGGATTAAAGTCCTTCTCCACCCAATCAATGAAATCTCACTATCTCACTCTGTGCGTGTCTCCTCCTCTCACCTTAAATTCCTTTTATAAATTCAAGCTTACCCTAAATCCAAAACCCTAGATCTCCAAAGTGATCAATCGCTAAGATTAGATCGCACCAACACTTTATATGAATGGATATGATTTATTTTAATTCACTAATGCTAAAAACTTAGGCATTTAATTAAATAAAACTCGACTTCCACTTGTTAGACACAAAAAAAATGTGGAAGTACATGTTTGATGCTACAAACGTCAACCTCTCTCCTAGCGAGGAAGGTACTTCTTGAAGAGCCACCAAGAACTAGTTCTCCCTCTGACCTTGGCACAATGTTGCACACATCATCCTGCACATTGGCATCCCTCCAACCCTGTTGGTTTGCTGCTCCTTGAACACTAGAAGTCTTTGAATCGATGACGCTACACATTAGTTCTATGAAGTATGGACACTTATTCAGAGGCCGACTCTCCTTTTCTGTACTCTTAGGATCCTCCTAATGCTCATGAGCATCCATCGATGTCAGCTCATACCAATTAGGTCTCTTAACAAAAATGGAATGGGCTAACTCCCTCTTCCCATCTAAAGGTTGAATCCCCACATTGGAAGTTCATGAACTCTACTCACCCTTCAGATCCTCCTGCTCGTTCTCCTCTACCATTAGCATCAATCCATGATCCAAGATCCACTTGGATCCACTTACAATATTTCCATGCAACTTGTATACCTTTCCCTCTTTGACACCAAGAACTCGAGCCGAGTCCATGTCAAATCCCTTCATCTGAATAAGAACTTGACCATCCTAGAAAGAGATGGTGTATCCATTGTCCTCCATTGTCGAAACTGAGAGAAAATTCATCTTGAGCTCCAGAACATACAACACATTTTCCACCTCTAGAGAACCTTTTGATTCCAATTGGAACCTTAATGTCCCAACTCCCTCTACACCACACTTGGCATGGGTGCCAAGCTCCACATGCAGATCTGATTCCGTCTCTAGCCAACTAGTGAACAACTCACATGTCCTCATCATGTGACAAGAAGCCCCACTATCCACGAACCAAACACTACTGGAAGTTGTGCCAAAAAGAAAAGAGACTAACAAGGAATCCTTCTTGAACCTCTTAGCAAACTTCTTGAGTTTATGCAGATGTTTCTACTTGCTGAGACATACCCTTCCCTTTCTTTTGTCCATGATACTGTGAAGCATAGTAACCACTCTTGTGGCATGCAAAGAATTTCACTTTGCTCAAATATTTCTTCTTTCCATCCAGTGGAGTTGACTCTCCACCAATATTCCCCTTGCTCCTCCTTTCTTGACTAGCAAGGGTCATATTCTCATCATTGTTTCCTCAAATTTTCATCACCTGATATAAGATCTCACAAAGGATTATGAATAATATTTATTAGACTATGATATATATAATTAGTAGGTGGGGTCCCCTTTAAGAAAACTCAAGGATATTAATTTTCAATCATTTCTCTCAGTGTATGTACATATTTGTTTCAGAGATGTGATGATAAAAGTTCCAAAGCCATGAAAAGGCTTGGCACAATGCTACATGCCAATTTTAATGCAATGATGATTGTTTCTTATTTCACTTGGATGACAACACTTATCAAAAGAAAACTATGAAATTTATGCTATAGATGGTTACACATGCAATTGAAACATAACAAATACAAGTTTTATGTTGCATCTACATTATGTGATTTTCTCTTACATATATAAGTCACCTTGCTATCAAAATCATAATATATTATGTTAAATATTTTATTATTCATTTGAGTCCTCTATGGAAATAGCTCATACTGTGGGATGGCATAGTTTGCAAGGACTTGATATTTGGTATGATATCTATGGCACATATACATTGTTGTATGGTGTAAGGTTTGGATTGATGCTATATTATATATGGCGCATGGTGTAAATTTCAAAAGGTTTCAATTTGTTTTACAAAAGGTGGGGTATATGTTAATAGTTGCATGATATAATCTTTTGGTTGGTTTCTTATGGTTTATTGGTCACACAATACAAAGAATTTTGATTGACAACAATAATGGTTAGACCCTATCTTCACATGTGGATGATGATTCGATTAGTTGTGAGAAGTGACAAGGGATTATTGAAAAAGTGATATGGCTCGTGGGTTGTGCGTTTACTTGGCATTTGGTTTGAGTTCGTGATTGGTTTGACATATTGTGTGGCATATGAAAATGGTTTACATTCGTTGATGTGGCATATGTTATGGGATGTGGTTTACGATATTATATTTTCATTGAGTTATGGAGTTGGCCATGCATTGAATACAACGAGACATGGGCATTCACTTCATAGTCTCGCGTTCATCACCTTGCTAGCTTGAGGGTTTTTGAGGCTCATTTCACTTTGTTTTTGTTGTTGAGAAAGCTCGAGCTCTGTTCGTTGGTCCAAACCATCGCTCCCGGTGGTTCTTGTAACCTCCCTTGTCCCTCTGTATTGGTATAAAAGAGCATTTTGTTAAGGTATGAGTTCACAACTTATCATACATCTCTTGCAAAGAATCTGTCTTTACGTTGATTAAGTTTTGGCTTTGGTTGGAATACTGTGTGCATGAAAATGTTTTGTTTTCCCTCCTCTATCATTTCGTGAAGAAAAATGAAAGAAGATATGTTTCTTTGTTGAGAGTTTGTTGAGATATTTCTTTCTATGTCCATACTCTCACTTTCCATTGGTTATGATTGTTCAAAAGATGTTTAAAGTGGATAAAGTTATGGGTTTTGTTTTTTGGTTAGCTCACATCATCAATAAGTTTCAAAACCCGACTCTTTCATGTTGGTTATGAATTCTGTGGTGGTTTTGGAATGAAATAAAAAATAAAATAAAATAAAAAACCATTTCAGTTGAATGAATAAATAACATGGGTTTGGACATGGGTTCAATAAATCATGTTCTGTGTGAATTTCGACCTATCTATATTAAACTAGGTTATGTTTTAGTCATTAGTTTTAAATGAAAATGGGTCCATCCCATTTATGTGTTGAAGCATGTAGGGTTTAAGTCATATCCATTGTTCTGAAGTGCATGCAGCTTGGTTTATATCTTTTGGTTTGGCATATTTTTGGTTATGGGTTTTTGTATTACGAACTCTAGTAAAGTGACAGAATTGAAACCGTATCTATGAAATGCATAATGGTTGATATTATTTCCATACGAACTGATGTTGTACTTGGAAACGTTTCCATGATTTATAAAGTTTTGTTTTAATGGATAAAATATTTCAAACCAGGTCGAACATGTTGTGCATAATATGAGTTATCCCCTGTTTTGACATTGTTCGACCCTCGTGTCGAATCCGACTGCAATTTTAGTCATTGTTTTTTTTTTTAAATGGGTTGATCACTTTTTAAGTTGACTAATTCGGACCCATGTTTTTCTGAGTTGATGAAACTGGGTTTTCTGAAATTCTTCGAGGTAGCTAGAACCAATTTATCTGTTATGCCAAGATTACAATTCCACATTATTTTTTAGTACATTTGAAATGCATCTCTTTCACTCAATCCCTTTTATTTTTTAGCTCAAATCTTACCTATGAAATGCATCTCTTTCATCCAAGCTACCCTCTTCTTTCCTTTTATTCTCTTGACCAAAATAATTTTGGATTCACTGAATTTTTTTTTGGGTCAAGACATACGTATGATATGGGTACATTCTGAGTTGATATAAGATTTATAATTCATAACTGGCAGAAGTTTGGTTATTCCTTTTGGCCAAGTCATGTTCAGAGTTTGAACCAATACATCTGCAAGTACATTATGTTGAAAATGATATGGCTATCGAAGCCCACGGTTTATAAAACTCAGGTTTTGATTGGGCATTATTATGTTGACTCTCTTGAAATATTACTTTGGGAGTACAAGGGTATAAATTTAATAAGAACCTATGATCCAACATTGATCTTCTTGATGTCATTTTGATTATGCATAAATGTTGAAGGGATGGACATGAATATATAAAGCTTAAGGATATCATATGAAGTTATAGCATACATATTTATGTGATGACACATTTTTTTTATATCAATTTGATTTACTTCTGGATGGCATAAGAAAATTTGAATTGGTCAGAGCCACATGTTAATGGTTGAAGATTGTTATATAGAATTTCATTTCTCACATACATATCATTTTTCATAAAATTATACTTCCCAATCCTACTCACAAAAATATATTTTTCATTTTATTCCATGTCTATATAACTAAGAGATTAAACATAAATGACTTTCAGATTAATATAAAAAGTGAACAACATGATGAGAAAAATTCAATGATTATTCACAACATGTGTATATGATTTGGAATGGTTCGAAGGATGATTGTTTTTTTGAGAAAAAATATACAGACATAGTTCTAATGATTAAATTTGAACAATTTATCATGAATTCTTACCATATTATCACTTCTCACAAGTTATTCCTATTTTATCACATTACCATCCATGCAAATCTCCTTTTCCATATGCCTCCCTTTTCATATTTTGAAAAGAAAATGGTTTGTGCATGTGAAGAGTTTCATATCAGATTTCAAATTTTAAAGGAGAGTTTGGTGTTTGCAAAGTTGTACTAATCTTTGTATTCACTTTACCCGTTCATTTCCCTTTTTATGTTGCATGGTTGTGTTACTCTCAAAGACAAATTTAATCACGTTGACAAATTGTATTAGATGTTTTATATGTTGTGCCTTATATATGTACTAATTTGGAAATGAATGTATATAGATGAGCTTTTTTAGAAGAGACAATAATCGGTTTGACAACAAAGGTAATAGAGGAAACAGGGGAAGAGGGACAAATGTATTTTGGGAGAGAGGTAGAAACCCGAGGGTGAAATTTTCCATCCACTTTGATGCAAACTTTAAGGAATTTAATTAGTTATTTCATATTGGTTACTTGAACCTTGCGGGACACCCAAATTTCCAACCCCCTTAGCCACCAATTAGACCCCATTTTCATCCTAATGGTCTTTAGCCTCATCCCAATCTCACCAATATTCTTGATCAACCTCAAATGCAAGCTCAACCTCCAATCAAGGATGAATGGAACATTGCACTTGTTGGCCCTCCTATTGGTGTCGGTCATTGGCCAACCATGTCTTTATCTCTCCCTCCTCCACCTCCTTTAATACCAGCTTAGTCAGTTTCTTATGTAGATTTACATGTACATTTTATTTTCATGGTAACATCAATTTGACTTTGAGACACGCTTCATAAGTTCATTCATTTATCTTGGCAGTCTGTTTAGTTTCATTAGAATTTATGAATTCATTTTTCATCTCTTATTAAGTCTATTTTGCAGAGTTAAGACTTAATGAGCTTGTGTATTAGATTGATTCGATTTATTTTAATCTTGGTCTTTTTCTTTCAAACTCCAGTTGTCTTTGTATGATTTTAAATTTCATCATAGACTTCTAAATCTAATTCTGGTCCTTTCCATTGTAGGGGTTTGTAAAGAGGAGTTTGGTTGTAACTTAGAAAATTCATCATTAATAAAATCCGGTTTCTCAATTGAGACTTATGTTTACTGGTTTTCAGATGTATGTATTCTTTATTTGTTCATTCAAATTTTTATAAACTTTATATATAAACACTTTTTACATGTTTTTAGCAAAAACACACAATTGGATAATAACATTAGGCCCAAGAACATAAGTATTGAGGAATGATTGATAATTTTAAATAGGATATAATCCCAAGGTAACATTCCCTCCTATCTTGCCTAGCCTAGTGTGATTAAAAAATGCATGAGTGAGGAATTTACATTCCTCGCCTCAACATTTACTTGGCGGCCATACTAAGGAATGATCTAGTGATATTTTAATTTTTAGTTCTTTTCTCTATTTTTTATTTTTTTATTTGATTAATGACTTCGCCTACCCAACAACAAACTAACTTAAGGTTTCCTGATCGTAGAAGCATTGCATCTTTCCTTTTTTATTTTATTCTTGAAATTGCTCGACTCGCGAAGAACTTGAGCATTCTTGGGAAGCTATAGCATGTGATATTGAAATTTAGGATCAAAGATAAGACCTTCAAAGACAAGTTCAAAATAGGCCTCCTTAGTAATTTATTGTCTTATGTCCACTAATTCTCGTTTATCAAGACGGTTAAGAGGTTAGTCTCCTGAATTTGATCCTCTCCTTGAAATAGGAAGGAAGAAAGAAATTTTAGAGAATCTTCAACCTAATCATAGAAGATCTTTTTCAGGTTCTTCTTCAAAGATAACAAGAATTTAAATTTTCCTTTCCTCCTAGGAAACCTACAATGACTTCATCTAGTGGTTTTGGTAGTACTAGCAGTTCTACCTCTTCAAAAGATTCAACGTATTCCCTAATATGAAGTATGCACAACCATTACAATCCTGTTGTATCAACTATAAATCCATCAAAGGTAATCAAACAATTTGGTTTATTCAAATTTGAAGAAGATGCAAATGCTACCCTATGGCATGTGTCTTCTCCACTTGATTTAGCTCTAGCCACAACTCCTCTTCCTAAATTTAAGGACCATTTGCCTAAGTTTTCTAGTAATGAAGCTATCTCAGTCAATGAACATCTCATTGCCTTTTCTAATTCCTTCCAAAACATTGGGTCAAATTAGAATGACACATGTATGTGACTCTTTGTCAACTCATTAGAAGGAAAGGTTGTGGTTGACTTCTTTGAATTACCATCCAATATTTTCTCCACTTGGGCTAAATTGTCATATTGGTTTAATTTTACCTATGGACAACCTCATAGTCCAAAATATTTTCTTAGAGATTATAATAATCTTGTTTATAACAAGGGTGAAACTATTAAATATTTCAATCTGTGTTTCACCAAATTGTATAATCAAAACCTGAAAATTATCAAACCTCATAATTAGGTCACTTTTATGCACTACTATAATACTTTACATGTTGCATATCGACATAGGCTTGAGGAAAACAATGTTGATTGTTTAGGATATGCATTACATACATGCTTGGAATTTGACGAACGATTGGCTAGAACATGTATTCTAGTTGAAAACTATGTTAAACAGACTGATATGTCAACTGTATTACATTTGGTACAATATATGATCAATCAGATGATTGCTTTTGAGAGAAAAGGGGTGGCTTCTACATTTTCCCTAGCTAAAACTTATGCCTGGGCTACTTTTAGGAATCAACCAAATAGTTTTCATCCTAACAACTATCCACCAAAGGTTATCCTTTCTAGAGTTTGGTGCAATTTTTGTGAAGATAATCACGATGAAAGCACCTGTGAGGTCAAAAAGAGTGCAAGAGATTGAATCTTTGGAAAAAACATTGATACAACCATCATTTACTTAGATTGGGCTCCAAAAGAGGATGTTATGATGGTTGACACAAGAAATAAATCTTATGCAAATAAAGGTAAGGGTGGTCCCACCAAGACCGATTTTTCCCCAAGCACATCCTCTTAACAAACCAATCCTCAAGTTACCAAGGGTGAACAAAGTCAAGAGGTTTCTACTTCTTCTCCTTAGTCTTCTAATTACAATATTCTAAAACAACTAGCTACAATAAAAGCATATGCATATTTATTAGATATGGTCATCGTCTGTGAACAACAAAGGCATCTTAAAGATTTTATGGAAGGTAAAACTTCCACAATTTCTAGTTTATCTGAAGAGCCAAGTGAAGAAGGAATGTACATAAATAAAGTAGGTGTATATAATACAATGAGTTATTTTAAAAATCCTCCCTTCTATGTTTTTGTAAATATAATGGACAAAATTGCTTATTACTGCCTAATTGATGACGGATCAGGTCCTAACATCCCATCGAAGATCATTATGGAAGAATTAGGTCTTTCATTAGGTCTTTCATGTACAAACGAGAATTCAAAGAACATGTTATCTTATAATAGTCAACAACAAGTTACAATTGGTGAAATCAAATATGTGACATTAGTTTTGTGTGTTCACCTAGAAGTAAGAACCACGTGCAATATTCAAGTGATAGGCATGCTAGTTAGTAATTATACCATCATTTTGGGAAGAGATTGGCATGCATTGATTGGTGTATACATTTCATTAGATGGATCACATGTGTCCCTTCCCAAGAATGGAAAGAAAGTCATTTTTCTTAGGGAAGGACAAATCTCTCCTTATATTGAGAGTCTTCTGCAACCTCATGTAAACTATATTAAGGAAGACATGAATGTATACTCTATTTTTCTAGAAGAAGATAGTAATTTTTTCAATTCCCCCTCCTGGTCCTAAAGATGGAATGTGGCACAAGCATTTTGATGGTGCAAGTTCAAGCAAGGGAAATGGGGCAGGAATAATATTCTATTCTCCATGGTTCACAAATTTTCTTACAGATTAGAATTTGCTTGCACTAATAATGTCACTGAATTTGAAGCCTTGATCCTTGGTATCGAAAACACTTTCAATCTTGGTTGCTATCATCTTACTGTTTTTTGGGATTCATCGCTTGTTGTAAATTTAGTTAGAAGAATCTATACCCCCTCAAACAAGCTACTTAAAATATATACACAGGCAGTATGGTATTTGATTTCAAATATTTTATCTTTTAACATTACTCATATCAGGAGAGACTAGAATTTGATGGATGATATGATAGCTATTTTTGCATCCAACCCTAGAAGGAAATTACTCCCTCAAAGGCCTGATTGTACATTTATGTCTTTATATCATTCACATTTTCCTGATAATGTAGAATCATGCCATGTTTTTCCTGATGGTGAAAGTATTTTTTCCTTCTTACAGAATGAGCCTATTAAAAGAAAGGAAAGTTTATCTCTAGAAGATAATAAGTTTCCTAAAATATTGACTCCTATAAAGAGCTCATTCTCATCTAGTGATGTTGGGAACAAGAAAGACAAAGAAGAGGACTTAAAAAGAAAAAATGGTACTATTGTTTTTTTTAATATTGGGCCCACGATGATCCAAAGATTTTGAAAATTGGGGCCCAATGTTTAAAAAAGGAAAAAACACAAATTCATGGAGTTATTCATGAATTTAAAGATGTCTTTGCTTGGTCATATGAGGATCTTCGTGGTTTTGATCATAATGTTATTCAACATGCTATTCCTATCAAGGAAGAAGCAAAGCTAGTTAAGAAAAGATAAAGGCCTATCAATCCTTCCTTTGAAGCTAGCATTAGAAAGGAAGTTGAAAAATTGATTAATGCTCACATTATCTTTCATGTAAAATATTATGAGTGGGTATCTAACCTTGTCCCAATGCGGAAGAAAAATGGTGATATCAGATTATGTGTTGATTTCCATGCTTTAAATAGGGCAAGTATGAAAGATAATTTTCCTCTTCCAAATATGGAATTAATTTTGCAACAAGTGGCAGGGTTAGAAATGATGTCCCTTCTTGATGGTTTTTCAAGTTATAATCAAATTAGAGTCAAGAGGGATGAAAAATATAAAACCACATTTACCACTCAGTGGAGCACCTTTGCATATGAGATAATGCCTTTTATTATAATAAATCCAGGTGTTATTTTTCAGAGAGCTATGCAAATATCCTTTGACGATCTTATCGCAAAGATTATTCAAATATATCTTGATGATTTCACTGTCTAATCTAGAAACCAACAAGATCACTTTGATCATCTTAGAAAAGTTTTCTTACGTTGTAGAAAAATTGGAATGTCCTTGAATCCGATGAAATCTATTTTTGGTGTCACATAAGGTAAGCTTCTCAGTCATATTGTTTCTGATTCAGGAATTGGTATTGACCCCGAGAAGGCTATCACAATCCAAAATATTCAAGCCCCTTCTTCTAAAAAATAAATTCAATCTTTTATGGGAAAAATCAATTTTGTTAGAAGATTTATTCTCGATTTTTCTAGAATGGTCAAACCAATTCATAACATGCTAAAGAAAGATCGATCATTCTCATGGAATGATGATACCGAAAGGGATTTCATAGAAATCAAGAGTGTAATCATTTCCACTCTTGTTCTGGAAAAACTGAACTTTGACAAAGATTTCATTATTTATACTAATGCCACTAAAGAAGCAATATATATTCTTCTTCTTCAGAAAGATTATCAAAATAATGATCATCCAATATATTACACGATCCAAATATTAACAAATGATAAATTTAAATATACTTTGATTGAAAAACATACTTACGCTCTTGTAAAATCTATTGAAAATTTTCACCATTTTATCTTAGGAAAGCACACTCAGGTTAAAGTCTCTTTGCCTGCAGTCAAATTTTTACTTTTTCAAACACATCTCTCAGGAAAGCTTTCACATTGGCTTGCTAAGATACAAGAATGTGATTTCATGATAACAACTTCTAACACAATTAAGGGGCAAGATCTAGTCCTTACACTTGGCTCAACATCTTGAACCATGTGTTTCTTCTGAAAATGATGAGGATGCTTTGTTTGTACTCTTTCTTGTTGAACATGAAAATATTGATTTAGCAGAAAATCCTTGATACTAGGACATTATCTATTATTTTCAATTTCAAAAATGTCCTAACCATATTGAGTACCATGAACGCAAGAGGGTTTGTCTTGAAGCTTCCAAATATCTAATCTCGAGTACTTCTCTTTTTCACAGAACTGTTGATGGACTATTGTTACGTTGTGTAGACAATACAACAACCCAAAATATTTTAAAGGAAATTTGTGGATCAATAGACTTAGGTATTCATATTGGTGGTCATTTTGCTGCAAAATCCATTGCATACAAAATTTTGAGAACTCGTTATTACTGGCCTTCAATCTTTAAAGACTCTTATAATTTTGCACAAGATTGTGAATACTGTCAAAAGTTCGTTGGTAAAGAAAATTTCTTTGTCATGCCCTTACAACTAGTTCTTCTTGATTTCCCTTTTTCTAAATGGGGATTAGATTTCATTGGTCCTATTAGTCCTCCATCTTCCGCTAGACATATTTTTATCCTAACAACAACAGATTACTTCATTAAATGAACTGAAGTTGTACCACTCAAGCATGCACGGGATGAACATATAATTGTATTCTTGGAATCTAATATATTATCTCGTTTTAGTCTTTTGATAGAAATAATCTCTGATAATGTGCCAACTTTTATATCTGGAAAGTTTACCCAATTTCATAATAAGTTTGGGGCGAAGCATTACACCTCCTCTACTTACTATCTACAAGGAAATGGACAGGCTGAATCTACAAATAAAAATATGGTCAAAATTTTAAAGAATATCATAAATGATAGAATTCATCAGTGGAAAAAATTACTCACCTAGGCCCTGTGGGCAAACTAAACCACCACTAAAACTAGTATTGTCCATACTCCTTTCCAACTGTTATATGGTCAAGAAGCTATACTGTATGTGGAACTTGAGTTGACTTCCCTTATATTAGCATTGCAGGTTGAAGAATTGAACTCTAGAGACATCCCTTGTAGGATTAATGCCCTGTTGGCTCTAGAAGAACAAAGGTGCTTTGCTCTTGAAATATTAAGAAGAGGAAACAATTTGTCAAAAGATGTTTTGAAAAAAGAGCAAAATTAGCTACTTTTGCAACTAATGAAAAAGTTTTACTTTGGGATTCTTCTCATGCTGATAGAGGTAAGAAAACAAAGTTTTAGAAGTTATGGTTTGGTCCTTATATAATCGATTATGTTGTTGGTAATAGTTCTTATTTGTTAAAAGACACATATCGGCAATTGTTTTCATATACGACTAATGGTTCACATTTGAAACATTATGTAGAACCTGGATGGTTTTTATTTTTTGATTTTCCACGTGTATAGTTTTATTTTCTTTTATTCCTTCTTTTTAGTTATTGAGTTTTTTTATTTTGATGTTGATTTCCAAGTGAAAAATGGATCAATCAAAGTTTCTTATTTGATCATTTAATTACAACGTTTTCATTAATATTTTCTAAGAAAATTCAAACAACGGAGCTAAATGAATGATTTTTAGTCCGCAATGCTACTTATTTAGTTTTTGTTGAACCTACCAGACTGCCTTTCTAAGAGATGATGATCATAGCTTGTTCCCTCTTCTTATTTCCCATTCTACCCTTCATAAGTGTTTACTCAAGAGCATATCATAATTTTTTTTTTTTTACAAAATCTTCATTGAATTATATGAGAAGAAGAAATCACCAACAAATTTGGTTTCAAGTTTTAAGACAAAGCCATAAATTTATGAGTTCTAGTCAATCAAAAAATTGGCTGCCCTACAGAGTTGCCATATGTTGACTCAAAATTATGTCACCTGATATAAGAGCCCGCAAAGGATTGTGAAGCCTATTTGTTAGACTATGATAGATATAATTAGTAGGTGGGGTCCCCTTTAAGAAAACTCAAGGATATTAATTTTCAATCATTTCTCTCAATATATGTACATATCTACTTCAAATATGTGATGATAAAATTTCCAAAGCCATGAAGAGTCTTAGCATGATGCTACATGTCAATTTTAATGCAGTGATGATTGCTTCTCATTTTCACTTGGATGACATAGCACTTATCAAAAGAAAACTATGAAATTTATGCTATAGATGGTTACATATGCAAAAGGAGTTAGAATCATTCTACTCATGCAATTGAAACATAAAAAATACAAGTTTTATGTTGCATATACTTTATGTGGTTTTCTCATATATATATAAGTCACCTTGCTATCAAAGTCATAATATATTATGTCAAAGATTTTATTATTCATTTGAGTCCTCTATGGAAATAGCTCATACTATGGGATGGCATAAGTTGCAAGGACTTTATATTTGGTATGATATCTATGGTACATATGCATTGTTGTATGGTATAAGGTTTGGATTGATGGTATATTATATATGGTGCACGGTATAAATTTCAAAAGGTTTCAATTCATTTTACAAAAGGTGGCGTATATGTTCATGGTTGCATGGTATAAGATTTTGGTTGGTTTTTTATGGTTTATTGGTCATGCAATACAAATCATTTTTATTGAGAGCACTAATGATTAAACCCTATCTTCGCATGTGGATGATGATCCAATTAGTTGTGAGAAGTGTCAAGGGATTATTGAAAAAGTGATATGGCTCGTGGGTTGTCCATTTACTTGTCATTTGGTTTGAGATCATGATGGTTTGACATATTGTGTGGCATATGATAATGGTTTACATTCATTGATGTGTCATATGTTATGGTATGTGGTTTACGATATTCTATTTGCATTGTGTTATGGAGTTAGCCATGCATTGAATATGACGAGACATGGGCATTCACTCCATAGTCCCACGTCCATCACCTTGCTAGCTTGAGGGTTTTTTAGGCTTATTTCATTTTGTTTTTGTTGATGAGAAATCTCAAGATCTATTTGCTAGTCCAAACCCTCGCTCCTGGTGGATTCTATAACCTCCCTTGGCCCTTTGTATTGGTATAAAAGAGAATTTTGTTAGGGTATGAGTTCACAGATTATCCTAAATCTATTGTAAAACATTTGTCTTTACGATAATTAATTTTTGGCTTTGGTTGACATACTGTGTGCATGAAAGTGTTTTTTTTCCTTGCTTTATCATTTCATGAAGAAAAATGAAAGAAGATGTATTTGTTTGTTGAGAAATCATTGAGAAACATCGTTTTTGTCCATATTCTCACTTTCCATTGGTTATCACTGTTCGAAAGATGTTTAAAGTGGATAAAGTTTTGGGTTTTGTTTTTGGGTTCACATGCATCATCAATAAGTTTCAAAACCTGAGTCTTTCACATTAGTTATGAATTTTGTGGTGGTTTTGGAATGATTGAAAAAAAAAAAAAAAACATTTCAACTGAATGAATAAATAACATAGGTTTGGACATGGGTTCAATAAATCATGTTTTGTGCGAATTTCGACCTATCTATATTAAACCAGGTTATGTTTTAGTCATCAATTTTAAATGAAAATGGGTCCAACACATTTATGTGTTGAAGCCTACAGGGTTGAAGTCATATCTATTGTGTTGAAGTGCATGCAACTTGATTTATGTCTTTTTGTTTGGCAGATTTTTGTTTATGGGTTTTTGTATTATGAACTTTGGTAAAGTGACAGAGTTGAACCTGTATCTATGAAATGCATAATGGTTGATGTTATTTTCATACGAACTGATCTTGTACTTAGACCCATTTCCACGACTTATAAAGTTTTTTTTAATGGATAAAATATTTTGAACCCGAGTTGAACTATGAGTTGTCCCCTGTTTTGACATCGTTTGACCCTTGTGTCGAATTTGGCTACAATTTTAGTCATTTTTTATTTATTTTTCAATGGGTCAAGCCCTTTTTAACTTGACTAATTCATATCCATGTTTGTATGATTTGATGAAACTGGGTTTTGTGAAATTCTTCAAGGTATCTAGAGACAATTTATCTGTTATGTTGGGATTACAATTCTGCAATATTTTTTAGTACATTTGATGTTGAAAAGAAGGTTTTATACCCTTGTCTTTTGAATCTAGTAAGCTCAAATATTATCTGTGAAATGCATCTCTTTCACCTAAGCTACCCTCTTCTTTCCTCTTATTCTCTTTACCAAAAATAATTTTGGATTGACTGAGTTCTGTTTTTGGGTCAAGACATATGTATGATATGGGTGCATTCTGAATTGATATAAAATTTATAATTCATAACTGGCAGAAATTTGGTTATTCTTTTTGGATAAGTTGTGTTCAGAGTCTGAACCAATACATATGCAAGTACAATCATTTTATGTTGAAAATGATATGGCTATAGAAGTCCATTGTTCATAAAACTATGGTTTTGATTGGGCATTATTATGTTGACTCTCTTGAAATATTTCTTTGGGAGTAAAAGGGTATAAAGTTAATAAGAACCTATGAGCCAACAGTGATCCCCATGATGTCATTTTGATTATGCATAAATGTTTGGGGGATGAACATGAATATATAAAACTTAAGGATATCATATGGAGTTATAACATGCATATTTATGTGATGATTTTTTTTTATATCAATTAGATTTACTTATGGGTGACATAGGAAAATTTGAATTAGTTAGAGACACATGTTAATGATTAAATATTATTATATAAACTTTCATTTCTCACATACATATCATTTTTCATAAATTATACTTCCCATTCCTACTCATAAAATTCCATTTTTCATTTTATTCCCTATATATATAACTAAGATATGAAACATAAATGACTCCCAAATCAATATAAAAAGTGAACATGGTGAGCATAATTCAATGATTATTCACAACATATGTATATGATTTGGAATGGTCTGAAGGTTGATTGTGTTTTTTGAGAAAAATATACAGGCATAGTTTTAATGATTAAATTTGAACAATTTATCATGCATTCTTGTCATATTATCACTTTTCGCAAGTTATTCCTATTTTATCATATTCCTGGCCATGCAAATCTCATTTTCCATACACTTCCCTGTCCATATTTTGAAAAGAAAATGGTTTGTGCATGTGAAGAGTTTCAGGTCAGATTTCAGATTTTAAAGGAGAGTTTGGTGTTTGCAAAGTTGTACTAATCCCTTTATTCACTTTACCTGTTCATTTCCCTTTTTATGTTGCATGGTTGTGTTACTCTCAAAGACAAATTTAATCACGTTGAAAAAATGTATTAGATGTTTTATATATTACATATTATATATGTACTAATTTGGAAATGAATGTATATAGATGATATTTTTCAGCAGAGGCAATAATCGGTCTGACAACACATGTAATATAGGAAATAGGGGAAAAGGGACAACTGCCTTTTGGCAGAGAGGTAGAAACAAGAGGATGATATTTTCTATCCACTTTGATGAAAACTCTAAGGAATTTAATTAGTTAGTTCAGACTGGTTACTTGAACCTCGCGGGACACCCAACTTTCCAACTCCCTCAACCACCAATCATACCCCATTTTCAGCCTAATGATATTCAGCCTCATCCCAATATCGTCGATATTCCTAATCAACCTCAAATCCAATCTCATCCTCTAGTCAATGATGGCTAGAACAATTAACCTATTGGACCTCCTTCTGGTGTTGGTAATTGGCCAACCATGTCTCTACCTCTCCCTCCTCCACCTCCTTTACTACCAGTTCATCTGATTGCTTCTATATCTTCACATGTACATGCTCCTCAACTCCCCAAAAATTACAAATCCCTTTCTATTGAGCCACAACCAAGTAGGGGAAAGAGGATTGTCATATCAGTCAGTTTAGACTCCTCTGAAACATCTGCCTACACCATCAAATCTTTGCCACCCGAACTTGAAGATGATGTGAGAAAGATTAGCTTTGATGAAATGCACCCAAATATATCGAAGGGTGAAGAGAAGAAATATGCTAATGCATATTTGATCAAACATGGAGCATCAATCTCAGAGGGTAGTGCATAGAGACAGACAACTTCACACAAAAAATATGACTTTTGATTTTATTTTATTTTCATGGTAACATCAGTTTGACTTTGAGACACATATTTTTTTGGAGAACTGATATTATTATTATTATTGAAGATACTTATATCATGCTTTTAAAATTTTTGGGAGATACAAGTGTCTATTATCATGAGGCATGATTATTTCAGCTGTTGTTTATATTTATTTTTACAATGATATGTGCATAATGTGTGGTTATGATCATGGAGAAACAAGGGAATGATTGGAAAATTAAATTAATAAAGGCATACAAAGGGGCCCCACCTATTAGTTATTATAATGATTTATTATTTGTCCTTATCATATATACATTTTTCCTATTATTAACTAAAGTTATTTAAATTTAGTAACTAAAGGTAGTTGAACTACTTGAAAACTACCTTTTGTAGAATAAAAGAAGGAAATAAATGACGAGGATGACATGATAAATTAGAGAGAGATACTTCTCATAAGGTTTTCTCTTGTTTCAAGTGAGATTTCTGATATTCTTTTATTTTTTTATTTTTTTGAGTTTTATGAGAGCCAAATTCTCTTGTTGACAACAAGATTATTCTAAAGGTGGCAAAGAAGAAAGCACTAAGAAGAATAGACGTTTGACATGCTTCAAAAGGTCATTCATTTATCTTGGAAATTCGTTTAGTTTGATTTGAATTTATGAATTCATTTTTAGTTTTGATTAAGGATATTTTGCATAGTCAAGGCTTGATGAGCGTGTGGCTTGGATTGATTGGTTTATTTCATTCTTGGTCTTTTTCTTTCAGACACTAGTTGTTTTTTTATGATTTTAAATTCCATACTAGGGTTCTAATTTTGATTTTGGTCCCTACCCTTGCAGGGGTTTGTAAAGAGGAGTTTGGTTGTAAATCATAAAAGTCATCATTAATACAATCCGGTTTCTTCTCAATTGAGACTTATGGCTACTAGTTTTCATATGTATGTATTCTTTATTTATTCATTCAAATTTTTATAAAATTTACATATAAACACTTTTTACATGTTTTTAACAAAAGCACACAATTGGATAATAATACGAGGCCCAAGAACATATTTCTTTAGGGATCATTGATAATTTTGAATAGAATATAATCCCATGGTAACATTCATGCTTATCTCACCTAGCCTAGTGGGACTAAACAATGCTTGAGTGGGGAATTTCCATTCCTCGCCTCAACAATCATCACCAACCCATTGGCATGCTAGAGATTCCTCCCAAATCTCCTCCTGGATGAAATCATCCCATAGCATGTCAAACTTGGGAAGTGTCTCCCGTGCCACAATGCCTTTGATGAATGGGGCCCATGGATTAGAGAAACCATTCATGGTCGTCCTCACCAACTCTTCATTTGTCACTACTTCCCCAACAACTGCCAATTGATCACATACCTGAGTGATCTTGGTGAGATAACTATTCATTATATCTAACTTGGTCATCTTGGTGTCTCTAAGCTTTTCCCTCAATACCATCTTCCTATTTGCATTGCTTCTCTAGAAAATATTCATCAGAGCTACAAACATTTCCTTGGCTAACTTCTTCTTATATATGTGAGGAAGAAAATGATTGTGCACCGCATCTAAAATGATCCTCCTGGATTTCACTTCCTTCCACTCATGGGTGGCCAAGTCCTTTGGAACCATCGATGGGGTTACAATTCTTTTAGAAAAATCCCACAAACAATTCTCCATGAGAATCAATGTGACCCTAGACTTTTAGGGTACCAAGTTCAATGCACCCTCTAGCCTATCCTCAAACCTCAAAATGGTTGCAACCATCTCCAAATAAAAATTTTAACAGGAAATAAACTATTGAAAAAATGTGCCTTGTCCTTCAGGAAAAATAAACTAAAGAGTTTGTGCTTAGTCCTTCAAGCACCAAAATGATCTGATCTCCTCTGGCTTCCCAAACCCCTATCTAGAATTTTGATTCCTATTTCCCATTTCCTGAACTTATTGCATGTTCCCTCTACAATTTTCTCGAGGCACCTGTGGCCTACATCCTCTCTCTATGTCTTCCCAATGGTCTATGTGGCTCTCGAAATATTCCCTGTGGCCCTAACTTGTTCAACGATTTTTCCCTACAGATTTCTCTACTGGTTGTCTGCAATGAATTCCCAGCGACCCTGCAGTGATTGTTCATGACCCTTACTAGAGGCTGGCTTCTACGGCCTGCAGTTGTGATGACTGACTCCTTCAACACCTGCAAATACCTCTATGTTTCATCCCCTCTCACATGTGTTAGTGCCCACATGACTCCCTACAACCAAAGTCTCCCTGCATGCTGCTTCACGGTCCCTTGTAGCCCATGCCTCCACCACCACCAATTCTCCATCTACTACCTCTTAGTTGGTTGAATCTCCACGCAGTTGTCAATTCTTTTAGCTAAGTCAGATGTGACTTATTCATTAATTCCCGTACGAACCCTTAGAACCTATGTCCTTTGCAACACCATGTGGACCCTCTCATCTTGTGACCTCAGCCTGCAAAAGCTTATCTACCACCTCCATGTCTTTTCCAGTAGCCCGCTATTGTTATGTGATTTCCAATCTGTGCGGTTGTATGGTCTGTATGGCCCTCCCCCTTTTTTATTTTTATTATTAATTTTTTTCTTGTGGACCTATAAAAATAAAAAAAATCCTACGCTGCAAAAATTATAATCTATGCACTTGGTTTCCTCCTTGGAGTCTTGGCTCTGATACCATGTGAAATTTTAGCAACCCAACACTCAAAAATTTATTTCATAGCAAACCCTTATTGTAATAAACTTATTAAGTAGGTTTACAGAATAAAAAACATGGTTGAGTTTTAATGATTTACATAAATAAACCAACAGAAGCAAAATAGGAAACCAAACACATTTGCGCATATAATTTCTGGGTAAATACCCCTGGAAAAAATTATAAGGGAAAAACAATACTATGATGATTTTATTATTATAAAAAATGGGCTCCCATCCTAGTATAATGGCCTACTTGAGGAAAATACAAAAAAAAAACAAAATATCCTAGCCTATATCACACGTTAATACATGTCCTTCGATCTTGTTGGTTGCTACTCCTTTGTTTCCCCTTACTCCTTTCCTTAGACCCTACCCATGCACACTTGGATGAAAATCCTTCTCCACCCAATCAATGAGATCTCACTATCTCACTCTATGTCCGTCTCCTCCTATCACCTCAGATTCCTTTTATGATGTTGAGTTTACCCTAAATCCAAAACCCTAGATCTCCAAAGTGATCAATGGTTGAGATTATATCTCACCAACTATTTAGATCAATGGGTAGGATTTAATTTAATTCACTGATGCCAAAACTTATGAATTTAATTAAATTAAGCTCAACTACTCATAAAAAGGCATTCAATTTAACAATTGATTTAATAAAGTGAATTTCCTAAGTCTTGAGAGGTATTAATGATGACTTCCACGTGTTAGACACAAAACCAATGTGGAAGTACTCGTCTGATGCTACAAACATCAACATTTTCTACAATTACAATTAGGAAGGACACACAGACAATATATGCTCCAGAGGATTAAAGATGCCAAGAAGAAAAAGAATGAAGTCCAAATACAACAAGGTGAATAATATTGGAGAACCTTGATTTTCTTTCCTTGTCCCTCCATAGACGAGGTTGCATCAGATATACATATTGTTTTATTTATTTATGAGTATGATGATTATGTAGATGATGAATTTTTTGTTGAAAATACGGATATTGAGAATGATGTTCATGTGCCTACTGAGAGTGAATGAGTTGATTCTAAATCTTTGGTTGCTCAATCAAATGCATTGAGCACTACTTGTGCTTCTAATTAATGGAATGTGGATAATGTCACATATGTTCATATGAGTGGGGATAAATCATTGTCTAGATCAAACATTGAGGGTGAAATTTTAGAATAGGAGATTACCATTAGGAATGGTATACAATTACAAGTTCATGGCATTGGTAAAAATAAAGTTATGGGGTGCTTAATATATGTTTCTTCTTTTAGTTTTAAGTTTATTAATATATGTTTGTTACTTTCATTTCAAGTTATTATATTTGTAATTACAAATGTGTAATTTCATGTAGGGAGTTTAGTTGCATTCAAACTTTAGCAATGTAAAGACACATTTTCCAAATTTGAATCTCAAAACAACTCAGTATAATGAGAGTAAATGGATGAAGTGAAGAAAATTTTGATTAATCAAAATAACTAGGATTTGCTTCATACTATGTTTGGGAAGGAGGCCAATTCCACTACATCCACTCCCCCTGATGATGTAATTTGGTCCACTCCATTTCATTTCGTGATATGGTTCATTTATTTTTATTTTTATTCAGTAATATGTTTTCATGACCATTTACATACAAATGGGCACTACATGGAAGGACAAGCATACAAGGGTGATCATGTAATTTGTTCCACTATGTGTCATTTATTCATATGGTTTATTGCTATTTATTTATAGAGTAACAATTGGTCATGATATTTGGCATACAGACAAATAAATGGAGAAATGGACAAATAATTTTCACCAATTCTAAGATTAGTGACTAGGCATGTGCCTAATCCACCACTCAGCTGGACCCTCCTAGAGATATTATTGTACATAAATATTTAGAGGTTAAGGTTTCCACCCTAAGTTATCAGTTAATTTTGTCCAATCCATGTCGTTTGTTCATATGGTCATGATGTTTGACATATAGATCTATCACTATAGAAAGAGACAAAGAAAGTTCATCATAGAGATATTACTATACAGAAAGAATAAAAGTTCAAGGCATGATTTAAAGGGTCAAACTAGGGTTTTTGTAGGATGGTTGAATACATTCAATTAGTAGATCACACTGAAAACCCCATAGATGTATGGATATTTGGTGCCACCAGGGGGACCTTTTGCTAGGAATATTCCATAGGGATGACAGGGAGGTGTTTGTGGTGAGGCTCAAGAAGATTTATTCTTGGAGGTAAAAGTGGATGAAAATATTGATCAATCATTCACGTCAAAAGGAATTAGAGTGATTCCTATGGAAAGTACCAAAGATCAGATCCATGAGCCTAGTCACATGGATGCAGATATGGGTTTTAGGTCGTTTTCTAGTCATATTGAAGAAGGTTGTATTGATCCATGCAATATAGCTTAGGGTCGTAACTTGATCATTCTAGCCCAATTTTATCTAGTTTTATTTTGTGATTTGAAAGAAAGGTTGAAGAAAGGGATATCAACACTTAGTTTAGAATTTCTTCATATAGTTAATTGCAGGAGTCTAAAGGTCTCATCTAGCTCGAGAAGAGGCGAGAGTTTGGATCTGCAAACTTCTCATAGTTGAAGTAGGGAAAAGGCAGCCCCAACCCACACAACAAGGGACAAAGCAAATATGGTGATTCTCGGGACAACCAGTCCAAGAAGCAACACAAGAAGGGCAATTAGAAGATGAAGAAGGACATGGGAAAATGGTTTGAGTACCATAAAATCCCTTGGCACAACACTAAAGAATGTCACTCCAAGAAGTCACTTGTGGTCGAGCTGAAGGCTTCCGAGTTAGAGGACGATTCTGATTCTGAATCAAATCCCGGAGGAGGGAAGTGGATTATTGATGTTGAACCCAGTGCCACTGTCGCTACCACCAAAGTCTGGCCAAGCAAACCAAAAGAACCAAAGGAAGGGGAATGTCTCTTTCACTCACAGATGTGGGTAAAGGGGGCTCTGCTTCATTTCATTATCGATAGTGGCAATCAGAAGAACTTGATTTTAGCAAAGGTCTTCAAGTGACTAGACCTACCAATGACATCACACTTGCAACCCTACACCATTGGTTGGCTTCGCCAAGGAAGATATCTATGTGTCAGCCAACAGTGTCATCTTCCCTATGACATCAATCCTTTCAAAGATGAGGTATTGTGTGATATATCTCCCCTTGAAGTTTGTGATGTTCTTTTACGACAACCATATTTGTGGAAGCGTCATGTTGTGTATGATTCTAGACCCCACAGTGTTATTATTACTTTGGGTAGAAAATTGTACAGGATAATAGAGGTAGCGTCTCCTACCGCTATCTCTTTAATCTCTTCTAAGCAATGCAACAAGGTCATTTCCCAGACCGAGAATTTATTCTTCTTTGTGATCCGTGCTCATAGTAAGAAGAAGTTCATCACCACATCTGTGGCCTCTACACAGAGCCTCTCTTTGCAGTAGAAGAAAGTGGACAGGATCGTGGAAGAATACAGAGACATCTTCTCCTCACCCACCGGGGTACCGACGCACTGCCAAGTCAAGCATCCAATTGATATGACCCCCGATGCACCTCTACCTAATGGACTAGTCTATCGTCACACACTCATGGAAAATGATGAAATTAGGCATCAAATCCAAGAGAATATTCAAAAGGGGCACATCAGACCTAGATCCTCCCCTTGCGGAGGCCCAATTGTACTAGTGTAGAAGAAGGACGAGACTTGGCGAATCTTCATTGATTACAGAGCCTTAAACAAAATCGGAGTTAGGAACTGGTACCCAAATTCTAGGATTGATGACCTTCTTGACCAACTCAAGGGGGAAATTTTTTTCAACAAGATTGACCTAAAGTCTGGCTACCACCAGGTTCCTATCGAACAAACTAATGTATGAAAGACAACCTTCAAATCTAAAGAAGGTCTCTTTGAATGGTTGGTCATGCCTTTGGCTTAACAAATGCACCAACCAATTTCATGAGGTTGATGGATGATGTATTGAGACCCTTCACCAACTCTTTTGTGGTGGTATATTTGGATGACATCCTCATCTTCAGCAGAAATTGGGAGGAGCACATGTGAGATATTCAACGGGTTTTGATCACTCTGTGACAACACAAGCTATATGCCAACTTGGAAAAATGTTATTTTGGCATGAAAAGGGTCGAATACTTGGGCTACATTGTTGATGAGCATGGGGTACATGTTAATCCAGCTAAGATCCAAGTCATCCCTGACTGGCTAGCCTCGACCACACTAACCAAGCTTTGGAGCTTCTTGGGATTGGCCAACTTCTACCGACGGTTTGCGTTGGGATTCTCCCATATTGCATGGGCCCTCAGCCAGGTGACCAAGGGTGGTGGCAGGGAAACGTTTGTGTGGGGGAAGGAACAACAACAAGCATTCGATGATCTGAAGCATTGCTTGTGCTCAGCTCCAGTACTCTCCTTTCTCAATCTGCAACAACTGTTTGAGATTGAGACTGATGCATATGACTATGTTGTAGGCGCAGTTCTCACTCACCATGGTCATCTAGTGGCATAACATAGTGAGACACTCTCAGATATTGTCTAAAAATACCCCACCTATGAAAAGTAAATGTATTCCATTGTACAAGCATGTCGTCGATGGAAACATTACATTATGGGAAAGGGGATGATCATCCACACTGATCACACGCCTCTGCAATTCATATAGACAGAGGGGAAATTACAGAACAACCACCATTAGAAGTGGTCCACCTACCTGTAGAAGTTCCATATGAACATCAAGTATAAGACATGGATCTCCAATCATGTCATTGACTTCCTCAGTCGAACTCTCTTGGTTACACTCACCACTGTGCTCCATTCATGTGGACATGAGGCATCTGAGTGGCCCCAACTTTATCAACAATATTCAAACTTCTCCACCACCTATCAGCTCTTGGGTACAAGTGCGACTGTCACCGATTTTCACATTCAGGACAGACTATTATGACATCTGGGCCATCTATGTGTTCCTACAAGTGAGCGTGCAAAGCTAATTTGGGAAGCCCACTACAGTCAAATGGAAGGATATTTTTGTGTGGAGAAAATTGTGGTCGTTCTTCAAAAAAAAAATTTATTGCCCAAAAATTCGACAGGACATTAGAAAGTATATCAGATCTTGCACTGCATGTGTCATTGTCAGGATAGCCATCAAGAATCAAGGCTTATACACCCCTCTTCATACTCCTAAGAAAACTTGGAAATCCATCTCAATGGATTACATGTATGGACTTCTGTCCACCAAGCAAGGCAATGAATGTGTATTTGTGGTCATTGATTGGTTTTCGAAGATGGTCATCCTCACAACCTGCAAGAAGAATATCACAGCGACAGATATTGCCAAGATCTTCTTCGAGTGAGTGTGGGTCCATTTTGGGATACCACATATCATCATCTCCGACTGGGATAACAGGTTCCTCAGCACATTTTGGTCGAGTCTTTGGTCACTATTAGACACCAAGCTCACTAAATCCACTACTTTCCAACCCTAAACAGACGGTCAAAGAGAGGTTGTCAATTAGATTATCGTGCACATACTATGCATGTACAAATGTAAGCATCCACGTACATGGGGTGAGAGTCTCCCCTATGTTCAACACAATTACAACAGGGCTCTCCATAGCTCCATCGTCCATATCCCATTTCAAGTGGGGCTGGGGTTCCAACCCTTGGGTCCCATTGATGTTGCATTACCTCTTGCCACCAGACAGATAGAATCTTCCCATGTTTAGTCTGAGACCGAAAAAGCCACCTGATTCATTAAGAGAATTCATCACATCCTTCAACAGGTCCTAGAGATTTTGCAGAAATCCAATGCTAAGTACAAGCAGCGCCATGATCAACACAGGGTACCACACCAGTTTCAGGTTGGAGACAAATTCTGGTTACATTTGCAGAAGGATCATCTCACAGGGCCCCATCGGAAGCTCCACCCACTTTTCTATGGGCCTTACACTATCACCAAGGTTGTGAGTAGCAATGATTTTGAGCTCAACACTCCACCCTTCCTTGGCTGAAACCCTACACATCTTCCAAGTGGATATTGGTGGCCTCTCACCTAATCTAATTGGCTTATTTTGTATGTTTTCATGTCAGCACATCTTGTTGTACTTCCAGGGTCATTTTCGAGCCCTAAATAATGTTTTTTTGGCTCGCCACAGTCAAACTATAGAAAGAGTCAAAGTTTTACAATGTAATGTCTAGCTCTCTAAAATACCTTTCCAATGGGCTATAACGCGCCTAAAACGAAGGTTGTATGCAAAAGTTACGACCCTGAGAAGTTGAGATACCAACTTACCCATAGGGGCCCACATGAATTTTGGTGTTTCACCTCCTAGGGTTAGGTTTTTGGATGTCTAGGGTTTTGGCGTTCATGAGTAATATCAAAAAGGCCTATGGAGCCTTATTGTAATCATTCTTCTCAGACAGATCCATGTAGCAGCCACATGTCTTCTCAGAGATAGATACCACCATTCAAGCAAGTGTTTCAGTTCTGCAATTTTACAGTTTCAGCCTATTTCATTTATTCAATAGAAGATATTGTTCATTGGATATATTTGTTTTTCTTCATATCCCCGTGTTTATTGTATTCATTTTGTTAATCGGTTTGTTCCCCTCCTAAATCTGGATCATATGTACACCTTCAGAAACTAGGGTTTCTGAAACTTCACAACTTCTTCCCTTCAAACTCTTCCTGCCTTTGTCGCATCCACCAGTAACCTGTCACTGCTCAACTTGTACCATACCAACCACAAGAAAATATACAACATCCAACATCCTATGCATGCTCCTCATGCATACACTATCATAGATCATATAAATATCTCAATCATAACATAACTGAACTACTCAACCAACCAACTACCATATTTAGATATCAATACAACCATACAAATATTGCCTCAACCATTCACCATACCATGAGAAATTATATCCATCAAGACAATGTGTAACCATACAAGAACCTATGTAACAGATCTGGACCTGTAGAATGTTGATCTGGAACCTGCTTCAGACTTCAGGAACCTAGAACCAACCTTCCATGACTCTTCTCATATATACGTGACCTTTCCTTTCTTCAGACCACGTGTGTATGCGCCCTAGAATTTTGCAACCTGTGTATGTATGCACTCCGACCCACTGCAGCCTGCATACTACTTCAGAAAAATAGGGTTTTCTAAACCCCCAAAACTTTCGTCGTCAACACCTCAGACTTACAGAACTTTTGAGTCATCCGTGAGTACCTGCATTGAATCTTTCACTAGAATAGATATTTGATATGCTCAAGAAAGTCACAACATAAGAGACCCTTGTTCTCTTATTTATACTTCTCCAAGTAGCTTCCTCATCTAACCAACTCTAATCAAATTCCTTCTTTTTGGGGCTAACCGACTTCTGACCACTTGTCCACTCATAACTAATTCCTCCACAAATAGTAACATCTCCACTTGTAGTTGCAACTAATTTATTTTTAATTGTTTTTTTTTTTGCAACCACTTAACCAATGAATAACCACTTTGACTTGTCAACTTCTTCTAGGATCTTCTAGAATAATTTGACTTCTTTGACCTTCTAGGGGCTTCTAGTCAACACATGAGGGTTCTCCAACTTTACAAGGCCATAACTCTCTAACCGTAAGCAGTTATGTGATGTTCCAAATATCATTGGAAAAGGCATGACAAGCGCTATCCATACAAAATAGTCTCACTTACAAATTCAATGATCTTCATTACAATATCCCTCAAATAAACTTGAGTTCCAAACCACACATCTAGGATGACTCAACCACTTAACCATTTGGACTTCACAAAGCATCTTCCCGTGAGGGATTTCACCATAATGGGGCCACTTTGGAGTTCATCCATTTGGTACTTCCTATCAGCCATGACAAGACAACAATGACCAACCTTTACATCAATCCATGACAACACATCACTATGACACCTCATGACATCAACCCTTTGACATCAATTACATCAATGACCACACGATCCAATAATACATCAATGATACAAACACATAACTATGACAAGACACCAACCCCTTGACATCAATGACAACACAATACAACAATCTCCCCCTTTGGCATTGATGGAAATACGAGCATTGATGTCAACACCAATCATTGATGGAAACACTTAGACATGGCGATACTCCTCATCAATATCCATCTCTCCACATCAATGTGGATATCTCTCCCCCTTTTACATCAATGGTAAAGGGTATATCCATTTGGGGTTGCTCCCCCTGACTGAATTGTCCCCGAGGCTTCTCCCCCTGACTGAATTGTCCCCGAGGCTTTTCCTCCTGGTTACATTGTCTTGTGGGTTTCTCTCCCTATCTAATGAATCTCTCCCCCTATGGACAATGGATATCATTCTAATTCAATGTTGATGACATGTTTGTTAATCATCTCTATCATCTCTCCACTAATCATGGGAAGAAGAATGAATCCCCCTATGGGTATTTCTCCCCCTATATTCTATGCAATATTAACAATATGCTACCATTGCAAAATGCTACTGCTCAACTAGAACATAGATCAACTGCTCAAGAATGATCTACTCTTCCTATGATGATCCTTAGACCTGTCCATGCATCAACAAACTAAACTTGTGCCACACAATACATCAAGTGTATGCCAATCATACATATTATCTCATGCATCAATATATATCTCAACAATGAATCAACCATGTAGATCATGTGCCATCTGCACATCAACTATGTTCATCAACACCATACAACAAGATCACATCAGTGAAGTATATATATACCAAGAATATGTGCCAAAAGTGAACCAATCATATATCATGATCATCAACAAGTTCCTCTATCAATGTACCAACAATATGCCAACAATGTGCCTCAACCAAGTGACATATCACACATGATATGCCTTTATCAAGTGCCACAAAATATATACCAAGAAATGTATCATAAATCATCAATCATGTACCATACACCATCAATAAGTGCATCAACTATGCATCAAACATGTATCACCCCTGGCACCACAATCAAGATATACATACACATATGCCACATCAATCTATAAGCCTATGATACAACTAGCAAGTACCTCAAATAATGTGTCAAATATGTACTAATCATGCATCAGGTTCATCAATTCATCAACTATATGCCCCAATGTGTAGCTCATCCACATGCCAATTGCATGCACCAACAAACATGCCTCTAACAATGCATTATAAGATATATCAATGGAGCTCACATATGTACTAGCCATGTACCATGTCATATATACCTCAAAAACCATTCAATACAACAAATACTAAGAAACCAATAGTATCTCTAGACATGTACCAAACGTGTGCCTCAGTAGATCAATTATGAACATGATAGATCTCATAAACAAAGTTCCATAACTTCACTGACATAACCAACAGTGTTCCTCAACATAAAAATTCCTCAATCCACACTCTAGGGTTAGTACCATGCATCCAATATAGGCATCAATCATATGCTTCAACACTCAACCATATGTCATCAACCATAAATGCAATCATATAATCATGAAGACCTGCAAAAAACAATGGCAACCCCTCAAAAATAGAGTTATACCATCAAACCATGCTGCAATTTATATGCATAGTCTTATTTTCCAATACTTTTACCACAGGTATGTGGCATGTTCCACAGATATCTCGCGTATGTACGCGACCTTTCTATATGTCACCCCACGTATGTACATGACTTATTCCACAGGAGCCCGCATATGCTTCAGAAAATGTCAAGCTTGAGCTTGCCTCATGGTTGTCATTCTGTTTTGGTTGTTCAATCTTCTTCATCCACTTCTGAGAGTGTCATGTGCTTTGAGTACTTGTTCTTTCAGCTTCCATCCTTTCAACATTCTCTTCCTTCCTATATTCATGTGTTCTTCTTGTCATGCTATATGAAGCACTCATCATGGTTTGTCTTCTTGTGTTCCAACAATCCTGGGATTTGTGGCCAAACCCACTGCAGTTGTAGCATCTCATGGTGTGACAATGAGCAAAAATGTGTCCCACTTTATTACATTTCCAACACCTTAGGGTGTTATGAAACCTTCCAACATATTTCCTTGAATAATGTCTGTAATCCAAATCTTTGTGACCATATTCATTACATGAGTAGCAGTGACCATGAAAAACATTTTCATACATTTGCTTCGGTGTCTGCCTTGAAGGTGTCTCTCTTTCCTTGCTTTGTGTAGGTGTTTTACTTGCAGCTTTGCTTCCACTTTTTGAGAGTGAAGGACTTACCTCATGCTTCTTAGAAGTGTTATCTTTAAGGTGTGTTGCTTCCTTGTTGTATCTAAGGCCTGATTTATCATTTGGTGATCTTTGACTATCCAAGATTATTGAGTTGTTCATGAACCTTTTTTACTTCTCTTCTTTCCTTCTGAGATCAACAACTTTTTATTCCAACTTATGGCATGACTCTTCATTTTCATTTATTTGATTTTTCAATAGTTCCCCTATCCTTTTGGCTTCTTAAATTTGGGTCTTCAGATTGACATTAACTTCAATACTTTTTCTAGCTCATCATCTACCTTCTTCTTTTCTTTTGCTTGATTAATTATTTCATTCTTTAGTCTTTTGATATCTTCTTCTTTTTCTTTGAGCATTTGTTTTAGTGCCATGGTATGCCTTGGGTACTTTTCTAAAATTTCCTCCGTGAATTTTTCAAGAAACTCAAAAGAAATTTAATAATGTCCCATTTCCATGCTAACATAGCCTAACTCAAATAAACAATTTTGTTTAAACTTCAACAACTCTTATTCTTAATCTACACAAAATTATGATATATCTTCTTCTTCATTTGTAGAGAAACATACAACATCATCACGCTTCGAATTATTACAATCAAAGGATTTTGGATATTATTTACCTTCATTGTCCTTGATGGAATTGTCTTCTTTGTCTTGATATACCTTCTCTAGCTTCAACCATAGATCCTTGGCAGAAGCACATTGTCCCATGCTTTCTTTGACAAAACCTGAGATTCCATTTAAATTGGTTTTGAGATCGAATGCATCATTCTTCTTTTCTTCCCCTTGAGATGAAAATTTTGACTTATTCTTCGAGGGAAGTGATCCACCAATAGTTTCTTTCCAAACACTTGCTCCTTTTTCCTTCAAAAACCCTTTCATTTATATTCTCCATGTTGAATAATATGTCTCATCAAAGATTGGAACTTCATCATCCATTTGTGTTTCCATGCATCTCCTCCAAGATTGTTAATGCTTATAGTGAAGGCTTGCTTTGATACCAATTGTTGGACACACTGGCCACACTGAGAGGGGGGGGGGGTGAATCAATGTATGGCTCTTTTTACACTTCTTTACAAAACATCTTAGTTAGCAATCACCATTTACTCAATATTCATTAATTTCATTTATAACTAGTTGTAATCATATCTCAACGGTGAACATCATCAATAAACCACCACTATAAAGAACACAAGGCACACAATACATATGTATAAATTTATTTTGTATTATGGACTACAATCCTTTGGGTTTATCAGCATGAACTGAATAGAGTAACAACTCTAAGAGAGAACCAACTCTCATTGCAAGACCCGGCCTGCAGATATCAACACCAACTGAAAGGAGGAATCCAATCCTCAAGTACAAGACCTAGCTTGTAGACAGAATACAATTTGTCAACAAGTACACAACCTATTTATACTAAAGTTCGTGTATGTATGAACCATGGCCCACTGTCAGCCTGCATACACCTTCGGAAACTAGGGTTTCTGAAACTTCACAACTTCTTCCCTTCAGACACTTTTTGTCTCTATCACATCCATCAGTAACCTATCACTGCAATCATCCTGTCATTGCTCAACCTATACCATATCAACCACAAAAAAATATACACCATCCAACAACCTATGCATGCTCCTCATGCATACACAATTACAGAGCATGGACATCTCTCAATCATAACTAAATTGAACTACTCAACCAACTAGCTACCATATCAATACAACCAAACAAAGAATGCCTCAAGCATTCACCATATCATGAGAAAGTATAAACATCAAGACAATATGTACCCATACTATAACCTTTGTAGCATACCTAAACCTATAGAATATTGATCTGAAACTTGCTTCAGACTTCAGGAACCTGCACCCGAACTTACTCAAACTTCCATGACTCTTCCCATATGTACGCGACCTTTCCTCTCTTCAAACCGCATGTATACACATTCTGGATTTTTTCAGCCCGTGTATGTACATGACCCGGCCCATTGCAGCCCATGTACAGCTTCAGAAAACTAGGGTTTTATGAACCTCTGAAACTTTCACTGCCAAAAACTCAAACTTACGGATCTTCTTATGCGTCCATGAGTACCTGCAATGAATCTTTCACGAAGAATGGATCTTCAATATGCTCAAGAAAGTCATGCACATAAGAGACCCTTGCTCTCTTATTTATACTTCTCCAAGTAGCTTCCTCATCTAACCAACTCTAACCAACTTCCTTCTTTTTTGGGCTAACCCACTTATGACCACTTGTCCACTTATAACTACTTCCTCCACAAATAGTAACTTCTCCAATTCTAGTTGCAACTAATTTATTTTTAATTGTTTTCTTGTTGCAACCACTTAAACCATGACTAACCACTTTGACTTGTCAACTTATTTTAGGAGCTTCTAGAATAATTTTACTTATTTAACCTTCTTCGGGATTCTAGTCAACACATGAGGGTTATCCAACTTCACAAGGCCATAACTCTCTAACCATGAGGATTTATGTGGCGTTCCACATATCACTGAAACTAGCATGACGACCATTATCCATATAGAATAGTATCACTTAAAAATTCATTGATATTCATTACAATATCCCTCAAATAAACTTGAGTTCCAAGCCACACATCTAGGATGACTCAATCGCTTAACCATTTGGACTTCACAAAGCACCTTCCCATGAGGGCTTTAACCATAAGGGGACCACTTTGGAGGTCATCCATTTGGTACTTCCTATAAGCCATGACAAGGCAACAATGACCAACATTTACATCATCCCATCTATACATCAATCTGTGACAACACATCACTATGACACCACTTGACATCAATGACCACATGATCCAACAATCAACACATCAATGATATTACTATGACAAGACATCAACCCTTTGACATCAATTACAACACAATACAATGATCTCCCCCTTTGGAATTGATGGCAACATTTGTACATGGAAATACTCCTCATCAATATCCATCTCTCCACATCAATGTGGATATTTAATTGTTAAGTGGTTGAAACAAGAAAACAATTAAAAATAAATTAGTTGCAACTAGAAGTGGAGAAGTTACTATATGTGGAGGAAGTAGTTATAAGTGGAAAAGTGGTCAAAAGTGGGTTAGCCCCAAAAAGAAGTAAGTTAGTTAGAGTTGGTTAGATGAGGAAGCTACTTGGAGAAGTATAAATAAGAGAGAAAGGGTCTCTTATGTGCATGACTTTATTTATCATATTGAAGTTACATTTTTGGTGAAAGATTCATTGCAAGTACTCATGGACGCGTCAGAAGATCCATAAGTTCGATTTTTTGACAACGAAAGTTTCGTAGGTTCAAAAAACCCTAGTTTTATGAAGTTGTATGCGGGCTGCAGTGGACTAGGTCGCATACATACGTCGGCTAAAAAAATACAGAACGCATACACATGCAGTCTGAAGAGAGGAAAGGTCGCGTACATATGGGAAGATTCATGGAAGTTTGAGTAAGTGTTGGTGTAGGTTCCTCAAGTCTAAAGCAAGTTCTAGATCAATATTCTACAGTTTCATATCTACTACAAAGGTTCTTGTATGGGTACATATTGTATTGATGTTTAGACTTGCTCATGATATGGTGAATGCTTGAGGCATTATTTGTATGGTTGTATTGATATGGTAGTTGGTTGGTTGAGTAGTTTTGTTCTGTTCTGATTGAGAGATGTCCATGATCTATAATTGTGTATGCATGAGTAACATGCATAGGTTGTTGGATGGTGTAGATTTTCTTGTGTTTGGTATGGTACATGCTGAGTAGTGGCAAGATGATTGCAGTGACAGGTTACTGGTGGATGTGATAGAGGCAGAAAGAGTCTGAAGGGCAGAAGTTGTAAAGTTTCAAAAACCCTAGTTTATAAGGGTGTATGCAAGATGACAATGGGCCGGGGCGCATACATACATGTGCTTCAGTATAGGCAGGTCACGTACATACCTGAGTTGTAGTATAAACATGTCACGTACATGTTGACAGATTGAATTATGTCTACAATCTGGGTCTTGTACTTGAGGATTGGATTCCTCCTCTTAGTTGGTGTTGAGATCTGCAGGTTGAGTCTTGTAATGAGAGTTGGTGCTCTCTTAGATTTGTTGCTCTATTCATTTGATGTTGATAAACCCCTAAGATTGTATTATGTAATACAAAATAAATTTATACATATATATTTTGTGCCTTGTGTTCTTTATGGTGATGGTTTATTGATGATGTTTGCTAACATCATCTAACTCAGATAAAAAAAATTCTTTAAACTTCAACAACTCTTCTTCTTCATCTACACAAACTTCTACTATATCTTCTTCTTCTTTTGTAGAGAAACATTCAACATCCTGTTGTAGGAGACAACAACCTTCCAAATTATGTATTATAAATAAAATTTGGGACCCTTCTTTCTTCATTTTTGAAAAATGAAATTTCATTTTACTTAAACAATGTTTTCAGTTTTGACAATTTTGGACATACTCTTAACTTCTTTGAGTTTTTAATTCAAACATTAATGATATTTTATTTATTGAGTGTTTCTCAAAGGTTTTGATTTAAATGTTGGTTTTCAATTTTTTTCCATTTCACTTATTTCTTATAGTTTTTCTCATTTATATATATTTCAATGAGCTACAATATTTGACAAGCTACAGTTTTTAATCTATTGTCGATTTAAAAAACAAAACAAAAACTTTGTTTCAATAATGATCGATTATAACCTACGAAATCTCACTTAGCTATCATAACTTTGATACCCATGATCTATAACATCTTGTTGTGGTACGATATACCTGATCTAGTCATCATAAATTTAAAACAATTTAAATGGAACATTAAATCAAGGTCCTTTCAACCTGCATACGAACAATACTCCTTTCCCAAAGTGCATTGATTCGCATCCACGTATAGCTTTGAGTTGCATCTTTGTATTCATGAGTTATTACCTATGGTGTTTCTTCCTTGAAATAAGGTTTTGTTTCAAGAATTGAAACTTTGTTTTCATTCGTTTGCAAGCGAGGGTTTGTTAGTTTTCGCTTATGTGGTTTTTTGAACTGTAGCATGGTAAATTGTCAATATGGGAATGATTTCCAGAGTAGAACCCGTTGTCGAGCTTATTGAAGCTTAGGAAGATTATTTTCCAACTTTTGAGAGGGTTGGTTGGTTAAATTTTCTGCGCATGTTTAATGGTCATAACACGCAGGTCACCAAAGCTTTTGCATGAGCTTTCAATGGTGAACGCGCCAAAATTAGGGATATATAATTACAACAAGATGAAGAAATAATAGCCAAAACTACTAAATTTCCATTAAAAGGAGAATATTGGTCTTAAAAAAAAAGGGTGAAGGATATTCATTAGTCTGAAATTATGGTTTCTCCCAAATGCAAATACGATTACAAAAGTTTTTCCCATATCCTCAATTAAAGAAAGATGACATTTTTTGTTAGTATTTATTAAGGGGTTTATCACCTGTGAGGACAAATATAACCTTTTCTTTATTTATCACTTTCATATTTTAATGGTCTTCATGGATTCGGAGTTGAACATGCATGTGTTCTTGCTTAAAATCTTGTCTAAAATAATACATTTCTATCAGATAAAGAGTCTGATTTCATAAATAAATTTCTTTCATCACAGTTTAGTGAAAATTCTGATCGAATTTCAGTTAGAACAAAATGGTGATTCTTGGGAAAATTTTGTGAAAATAAATCACTTTCAGGTAAATTCTGAGGCAAGTTCACAAACTCACTTTTCTCAAGAGGAAACCCCATATCATGTAGAATATTTTGTTTTGCATTACCCTCATGTTTCTTCTCCTCAAAAAAACATCATGAGGGTTACTCACAGTCAAATTGTCTAGTTTAACCTTTGTCCAGAATCGTGTGTTTTCAGTGAAGCACCTCAAGGTTCTTCTGAAGATTCCAAGCAAACCCTAGTTTCCTTTCTTGCATATAAATGTGACCCACCTATTACCACAAAAAATGATGATTCCATTAATATTTTTTATTTTATGAACAAGAGGCAAGGAAGAAAATTTTCAAGAATGTTCAAAAATAAGTCTAGGAAAACCTCGAAAACTAGTTCTCCTATCTAAGTTGAGGATGAAGAGTTGGTTACAAATCAGGAAGTCTCTTCCCCACAACACGTTTCTTCATAGGAACCAATTGAAAATCTTGCTAAAGAAAAGGAAAATGAAAGAACTGAAACTGGTCCCAATCTAGAAGTTTCCTTCTGGAAGGACAAATATTATTCAGTGGCTTCAGTGTTACAGGCTAATATAATTGATTTGAAATTAGAAAATCAACTCCTTAGATTAGAGAATAGAGTTTTGATCGATAGCCAAAGAAGACAAGTTCCAGGGTTCAAAGAAGATAAAAAGAAAGAAGCAGTGAACATTAACTCACCAGGAGTTAATATTTTCGTTAATTCTGATTTCAAGATCGTTCCTAATAACACTCAATGATAACATGTTTTGGTTATTGGTATGAGTTTAGCATTTTTAGTTTATTTAGCATTTTCATTCATTTTAGTTACTAAAAGAGTAGCTACATAATTTCAAATTCTATAGCAACTCTAATTTTGTTTTTATATTTTATTAATTTATGTTTTTTTTATTTTCTTTTGTTTTACAGGTGTAAAAAGAATGTCCTAGAAAATGCGGGAAATGAGAAAATTAGTTTCTAGACATTGAATAGTTAGTAGTTTTTATTTTTATATACTTAGTTAATTTAGTTTGGGAAACTAAACAATTTTGTTATTTTCCCATTCTAAATGGATAATTGTTTATGGTTATGGAAGTTAATTTCCGTTTTTGAATTCCTTCAATATAAAACAGTGAAGGAAAAACAATTATGGGGGGAGTTTTTCAGATTTTTGGAAAGAGAACAAAGATTATACACTGTTGTACAAGTTTTTGTTTTGATACATTATTATGATTCTCTTATGACTTTGAATATTGATACAAGCAATCGGTATTCGATACTATTATTGATATTCGAGTTGTTTATTTTTGAAATCAAAGTTTTATCTGGATTATGTGTTGATGATATTATAGATTGATTAGTTAATTACTGATAATAAATTAAATCAATTTTATTTTTTATTTGACACATTATTTCAGTGATTAATATGTATATGAGTTACTATTAGGATTATAAGTCTCTATTAATTATTTAATCAGGTTTAGTAATTCATTCTCAATTGATATAATTAAACATTTGTTTTGAAAATCTATATCTTTAGAACATTGTTTAATTTACTTAGATTCATATACTATTTAAATTTGGGCCCGATGATTAGATTTTTCATTTTGGTTTTTTTTTTCTTTAGTTAATTTCTTTCACTTTCATTATACATACTTTTCATTTTTTAAAAGAAAAAAAATCATCTTTCATAGAGGTAACTTCTATGTCAATTAGAATTAATTTCCCTTTTGTATATAGTTTAAAATCTATATATTTATATGTTAGATTGTTATTCAATAAAAAATAAAAACTCTTTGATTGATTAGAAGGTGTATATATTTTGAATTTAATATATTAGATAGTTTTAGGTAACTGGACCTAAACTAGTCGAAATCTCCATTTACAATGGATACGGATATAATTGGGATCATGACCGGGCTAATTCCTTCATGTTGAACATGTTCATGTTTGACTATCAACATTTTGAAGCTAGAAGGAAGCCCCTTTGATAATGAATGTTTGAAACAATCAACAAAACCAAAGACCATTCAAGTAGATCAACTTCACCCACGGTATATTTTGTTACTACACAATCAAAATCCCTAATTCGTAGAACTGTAGTGATATATCTTCCAGTTTTCTTAGTTCTCTAGAGTTTCAACAAATAAAGCAACGAATATAAGAGATTAGAAATCAAGGAGAAACTTCTCAAGGTTCTTCTGATTCTATAGATTTTGTCATTCAATAATTAGGTGTTCTTACAAGAGCACAGAGACAGAGATTAGGTATTGAACCTATTCATTTTCAAGTTCCTATCCAGATCAGAAAAACCATATTTATAACTGTTGGTAATAATCCTCCCTCAAATCCTCCTCTACATACATATCTTATTCCATCTCCTCCTCCATCACCTCCTCATCAACCAAATACTATTGCTGGAGTACTGAGAATGCCTTGGAGAACTTTGGGAGCAATCAATGTTCCTGGAAATCAACATGATTTACCTAAAAATCCAGATAAATGGTTACCGAAATTTAATCCTGAATCAAGAGAAATTCATGATGATCATATCAACAAATTTATGTTAGTTGTTAATCTAAGAAGCGTTGAGTATGAATATGTTGTATGTATACTTTTCCCATTCACTTTCGAAGGAGAAGCTTATACTTGGTATTTTTCTCTACAAGCTAATTCCATTACTAATTGGGATACTTTCGAGGATTTGTTCATTAAGAAATTTGGGGACGATAAATCTTCATCTATTTTATTAGTGGAATTATCCAAAATTAGAATGGGTCCCAAAGAAATAATCAAATATTCCAATCAAATACTCCTTAAACTTCTCAATAAAATGCCTGAAACATCCAAGCCTGGTTTAGAAATTCAGAATGACTTTTTTTCCTCTGCTTTACCAGTTTCCATTGCTATGTTTGTTAAAAGAGAAAGTAAAAATACTCTCACTCAAGCAATGTAGGAAGCTTTAGATGTAGAAAAAGAAATATCTAGTATTGCAAGTAAATCTCCAAGTGAACATTCAAGATCTTCTATAACAACCAAGAAAATTTTTATCAAAGATGAAAGAAAATATAAATATGTTTTTGATATGGAAAATTTACAAAAATTCATGAAAACGTTAACAAATGAGATAGTTAATGTTAAAGGAAAATTAGCTAAAGTTTCGAATAAACCTTTCAGGCCATTTTTCAAAAGGAATCCACAAATTCCACTTGGTGGAAAAACTTCGAAAGGAGTTAATGTTGATGAGGAAGAAGGAGAGGACAGTGAAGAAGTTAAAGATACTAATGGATTTTTTTATGAAGATGATATGGAAGAATCTCTCGCTGCTCAGACCCAAAGTAAAAATACATCTTCAAATTCTGAAACGTATACACCGACAAATACACAACCTGTAGAAAACAAGTCAGTATCAAAAAGTCTTGTTATTCCTGAAACAATTGATTATGATATTATAGAAGACATGAAAAAGACTACATCAAACATTTCCCTTTTTGAATTAAGTAAACTAAAATCTCAAAAGAATAGTTTATTAAGGGCTTTAGGAGTTTCTAAGAAAACAAGTTCATCATCTACTACAGTAGCAGATAAAGAAAAAGTTTCAACAGTTCAAGCTTTATCTTCTGAAGTAGATATTGATTTAATTCTTATAGGTGATAAATCAAGGTCACATACTCCTCTGTTTCTTCTCACTTTCGAAATTTTTAATAAAAATATGCATAATTGTTTGGTTGATTCAGGTGCATCTTCGAATATAATGTCTTATTTTGTTTGTCTTCAAAATAATGCAAAACCATAGAAATTAGCTATTCAAATTGTTCAATTAGATAGAACAAGGTTAAAAGTTTTGGGATAATTGAAGGATGTATTAATCAGATTATCATCTAATTCTAAAGTTTTTCAAATAATAGATATTATCGTTACTTATATTAGAGATGCTTATTGATTAGTTTTAAGTCGATATTGGTCTAAAAAACTCCATGGATATTTCTCAACCAATTGGTCTCATGTTTGGCTTCCATATAATGGGAAACCTAATCAGATCTGTGTCAACAGAGAAAAACATAATGTGACGGATTTAGATGGATAAAATGAACCTGTAGTTTTTGCTAATAGTATTGTTGGTAATTATTCTATTGATTCTTATTTTGGAAATTTTAATGTGCAAGCTTCACCTTTCAAACCTACGGATCAAAGTTCATAAATTGAAAATTTCTCTCAAACAGATTTTTCTCATTGTATTAATTTTGTAGAAAATTCTGTAAATTATCCATTTTGAAAACTTTATTTTGATGGATCTAAATCTAATGATGGTGTTGGTGCTAGTTGCATTTTAATCAGTCTTGATGGTGTAAAAACTATGTTTACATGCAGATTGGAATTCCACTGTACTAATAATATTGTAGAGTATGAATCATTAATTTGGGGTCTAAAGAAGGAAATCAGAATGAATGTGCAGAACATCTTGGTCTTTGGTGATTCGGAAATTGTTGTTAAATAGGTAAAAAAATCAAATTCATTGTATTTCTAGTCATTTGAAACATTATCAGCAATTGGCTCAAGATCTCAGTAGCAAATTGTATGCATTTAATATTGTTTCTATATCTAGAATGCAAAATGCTAGTGCAGATCTATTGGAAAACGTAGCTTCTAGACTTATTCCCCCAGAAGATTTTTCTTCATATAGATTCTATGTTGAGTTAATTTTTCGACCCTTTGTTCTCGACAACATAACAAATTAGCGAGTCTTTAATGACGATGTTGATATAATTAATTTTCTCTCTTCAGAAGGAACATATGAAAGTGATAGCATTGATGAAGAATCACATGATTTTGAGTTGAACAAATCTTCTCCGGAGGATAAAATTAAATTTGAAATTATTGTTCCTAAATCTGTTGTAAAGTTAGAATATCTTTGTATTTAAATGAAAGATTTTAAAAAACCACAAATTGTAAAACACACATTTCTACTATGAGTGTGGAACCTATTAATCTAGGAACAAATCAAATTCTTCAAAATGTTAATCTTGGATTAGGTTGTTCTCCTTTTAAAAGAACAACTTTCATAAATCTTCTTAAGCAATACAAGGATGTTTTTGCATGGTCATATGATGACCTGAAAAATTTTGATACATCTATAATTCAACACACCATTCCTATGCTTTCAGAGGAAAAAACAGTTCAACAAAAGTTAAGGAAAATTCATCCTAATATTGAAACCCAAATTAAAAATGAACTTAACAAATGGCTTAAAGCAAATATCATTTTTCCAGTAAGACATTCCAAGCGGGTATCAAATTTTGTGCCCGTAGGGAAAAAGAATAGAGACATCTAAATTTGTATAGATTTAAGAAACCTAAACAGAGCTTCTGAAAAAGATAATTTTCCATTACCTCCTATGGAGAAAACTCTTAAATTAGTCTCAGGTTCTAAAATGATATCATTTTTAGATGAATTTTCCGGCTATAATCAAGTATCAGTTCATCCTAATGATAGACTCAAAACTATTTTCAGAACTAAATGGGAAACTTATTCTTATCAAAAAATGTCGTTTGGTTTAATTAATGCAGGCGCAACTTTCCAACGAGCTATGGATATTATTTTTCGTGGTTTAATCATGAAAATGTGTTGTTGTTTATCTAGATGATATTACAATTTATTATAAGAATCGTTTAGATCATTTTTCTCATCTTAAACAAGTTTTCGAATGATGTCGAAAGTATGGAATTTCTTTAAGTCCTAAGAAATTATTTTTCGCTCTTCAAGAAGGTAAACTTTTGAGATTTATAGTTTCCAAAGAAGGAATTTCAATTGATCCTTCTAGACTTAAAAGTATTTCTGAAATTTTTTTGCCTCGTAGTAAAAAACCTATGCAATATTTCCTTGGACAAATCAATTTTGTGAAGCGTTTTATCGCATATTTCAGAGAAAAAGTCTTACCCTTACAACGTATGATAAGAAAAGACACATTATTCAAATGGAATACAATTGAAAAAGATGATTTCAATTCTATAAAGCAAACGATCATTCAAGCACCTTCTTTACCCTCTCCTAACTATGATAAGGAATTCATTCTTTATACTTTTGTTTCTGAAAAATCTTACGCATCTATGTTATTACAAAAAAATGATCAAAACATAGAAGTACATATTACTTTCGAAATTTCGGCATTGCAGGGAGCAGAATTAAATTATATTGATGTTGAAAAGCAAGATTATGCAATTTTTAGATCCATTAAACATTTCATACATTTCCTTATCAAATATCATATCAATGTAATAGTTCCACATCCCTCAGTCAGAAGTTTGTTCATTCAGAAAAAATTAGGTGATAAGAGAGGAAATTGAGTAACCACGTTACAAGAATATGATTTAGAGATAAAACCTGCAAAAATCATTCAAGGTCAAGGTTTATGCAAGTTATTAACTGAAACCATTGATACTACATCTAAAAATGAGGATAAGGTAAAGATCATTGAAGATATAAAACATGTATGTGTTACTT